>DWIJ01000168.1:0-13339 GCA_018248315.1 Chioides albofasciatus
AAATATTTATTAATTATACGAAAATGGTCTTTCATTTTCACCAAAGAAAACGAAATTACTTTCCGAACAACCCAATATTTTATGTCATTTTGATTATCATCTAGTTTTGAACTTAAAATCCCAACTAAAATACATTTATATTGTACAGTTGCATTTACTGATTTACCCCCGATATGAGGCAAATGCAAATATTGCTACTTTCATCTTAAAATCCTTTTATTATTCCTTAGTTATTACGATATTTTTACAATATTTTAAAAGCAAACAGCGTTATATTATAGTAATATCACATTTACTGAAATGTGTAAAAGTCAGATATTTCGATAGTATAAAGTTGGATATTAAAAATTTTTAGTCTCAATATAAAAAGGTATAATTTCATCAAATTTCGTGACAAAAATATGATTTTGTAGAAGATAAAAATAAAAAAGCAAAATCTTGGTTATTTGAATTTTTCACATAAATTTTGAGGTTATGTGAAAAGTTGTAGATCTTTTTATTACCTACAACTTTGCCATTTAACTTTTTCCGTGGGACTTTAATTTTGCCGGAAATTGAGATATGTATACCGATTTTTTCCATGAAACTCCTCCCCCGGTCCCCCCATTTCTCGATCTTGAATTGAGCGTAATTTCTTTTTCCTTTTATTTTTGTTATATTATCTTCCTTTTCCAATAGGTTTCATTCTACTATGATTTTTTTGTGTCAAAAATTATCGGTCTAAACTCTAAAACACAGCACCATTTATTACTCGAAATTTTGGGGCTACTTTTGACTCATCAATACTCAATAGTGAAAACTTAATAGAAAATTTGTTAACGCCCTTGAGGATGATTATAATTGCACATTTCATAACCCTTAATCCAAATAGTTAATATCACTGATTGATTGATTGCTTTGTACCTATATTAAAACTATTATGCCATTTCTGGTTGATTTATAAACTTTAAAAAGACGTCCATTTGGGCAGTTGCGTAAAAAATCAGAAAGCAACATATTGTTACGATTTTCATTTCATTTTTTTAAATTCTCAGCGCCCACAAAATTACGATAATCTCTGTAATCCCTATTATTAGAGGTTTATATCGTATTCTTTAGGAAAGTAAGTTTTAACATTCTTCTAAAAATTTGATCTATTGGTATAAACTAGCAAATCATCAGTAAGTCGTCAAGTAGATCTCCACTCAATGTAAGAGGGATTTAAGTCAAAGTTTACCGCACTGGTCAAGTGCAAAGGCTTCACACACCCTTGAGGACTTTTTTTGGGGTTCTGCAACCAAAGAGTAACGGAAACCTATTACTAAACCTCTCCGCCGCTGCTCTCTGTCCGCCTGTCATAGGGTTCTTATATCTTGAATCGTAATAGGTAGGCACTTGAATTTTTTAAAGAGGATGTGTAACGATGGCCGCTATAACAACAAATACTAAAAATAAGAAAATAGTTGGATATAAAAAGCGGCGTTGACCGTGATCGCTTAATAACAAAATAAATAGTCATAAGTACTAAATAAGTTGTCTTAGCCATTGTTAGCTTTTTTAACGCAAGACGCGAATCATGGATATCAATGTCTTCAACTGATGCACGCTCGGGTTTCTGGACGCACGGCTCTGCGTCCACCAAATTCACTTTCGTTATTTACTCTAAATAGAGGAGAGTTTTTGAATAGACGAGTTCTGGGTGGAGGTACTTCAAAAGGAAGAAAGAATTCAATTGGTATTTTTTTACTGAAAAATATAATAAAGAAAACGTGGGGATTTTGTTGCTAACTAAACACAGAGAGACTTTTTCAAATGGCTTCGCAGTATTTAATAGGTAATTAGGCGTCGTGACGTTGGCGTCGTGACGTTGGCGTCGTGAAAGTTACATAGGCTATATTTTTAAGGAGGCGGGTTTTTGTTTTTATAGTTATATGTTTATTAGACCTTTGTCGAAAATGTGACTATTACTTTCTTATGAAGGTAGAATTCGGCCTTAAGCATTCTATCTTATTTCGCTCGATTCTCATAAAACCATTCGTTTCATAAATCTAGTTTTTACATTCTTTCGGAGATAAGCTTCATTGTCAATAATGTAAAGTATGGTGGCAGTGCGGCCGCCCGGTTACTATCCTACTTATTTCGAAAATAACACAATTCAATTTCTCTGCCATGATATTTTTCCAATTCCCAAACACTTCGGATATTTTAATGAATAAGTTCAATGACTTCCGAACTTTTGCTTGTCTGAAACTTTTCTTTTATAGTTTGCTTGGCCTGGATACTTGAAATAAGTGTTACAAGTTATTTATGTTTAATAAAGTAAAGAAAGTGCTAGAGGGCTTTATAGGTCTTCTTTCTATACCTCTTTAAAGAACTTTAATGTGTTCTGCCGGCAGTTAAGAGCACTCGAAATATGTGGGAAAACATTTATTGGCTTTTAATAATATTTTGTAAAACATACGTAAATCCAAGGTTTCTACTTGAACGGAGAAATCTGTAGTAACGCCCCTCTGACATATGCTATGTGTAAAAGCTCCAGCTAATATATAATATAAAGTTTTAATATCAGCTAATATCTTCAGGCTGCCAAGTTAACACATACCATTTCAACTGGTGTCTAATGGATGATTCTCACAATTTCAGTATTGGTGAAGTGACTTACCTTAGTAACGTATTTGGTATATACATAAGTCGTGTTTATATATTTGTGTCACGTTTCAATCTTTTCAACCTTTAACGACAGCTGGAAAATAATGTTCAATAGAAAAATTTCGAAAAACTTGCAAGCTTTATTGTCCTTTTTCCTAAAAACATTTTTATGGTTTCGCTTGGAAAAAAATTGTTAACTTTATTGTACTTTAATGAAACTTTGCAAGCCAAATTCATTGTTATACAAATTCAATTGTTATTCACATTCTGTTGATATTTTTCTTTTCAGTCTGCTTACTGTCAACAAAAGAGAACCTTAAACAAAGATACGCGAAACTTTGCCCTTTTATGAAGTACGGACCATTTATTATCAAAGGATTTATTGTACTTCTTTTTTGTATAGGTATGTGTATCGGGGCGAATACAGCGACAATTAATCTGCGTTGTAGGAAAAATTACTCTCAAGGAGATTTAGTGTTTTAATGCGAATGTTTATAAGGATTGGTCTACCTATCGAACTAGCTTAGTCTAGTATCTTATTTGGCATAGTACTTTACTATTATAAGTGGAAAAGTACCTCAGAAAGTATGAGTGCATGTTTGTTACTATTTAACGCGAAAAATACGTGTTAGATTTCGATAAAGTTTAGCATAATCAAGACTCACGGGGATGAAGCCGCCGGCAAAAGCTAGTTAATAGTGTTACAAATATATAAAAACTTAATTGTTTTATCCATGACATTAATATAATTTTTGTAAGCTTTTAACCTGCTTTGTTATTTGGTATCTGTGTCGGGGTCAAATCTTGTAGCTGAATTCCAAACCAACTCCAACGGAATATTGAGCTGAAGTATTGGATACACGTTTGCTTTAGATGACAAGGCATAATTACTTTAGTAAAGTAATTTTAAATTCAATGGGGCTGACGTCCGAAGCTGATGGATCAGCATTTTTTTTATGCTTTTCCAGTCAAGAGAGTGAGATCTCCATGATAAGGGTGTCAATTTGCCGATAAGAATACGAAGAACAAATTGAATTTACTATAAAGCTTGTTTATAAAAAAACTTTTTTAATATTAGTTCGTCATCAAGCTAAGTCAATATTTTTCATTAATCCGGTCTCGTTGCGAACGTTGCATGCTCTACCGCATCGCATCACATGGCATCGCGAAATACTGCAAAGCGCGACTGTAATAAAATTTATTGTATGCTTTTACTTAAAAACCGATAGGATTCTTCATAGTTAGTGAGAAGAATATAATTAGAAATTGGGAGTGTTGGTTTAATCTATATGTGTTTGCAAAAATTAATTAATACGTATTCAAGCTATTTTAGTTTTTGCGTTCTCTTATAGTGGCTGGTAACAGACACATATCACCCAATAGTAAAGTTAAACAGAAATATATTCATTGTTCGAAATCAAACTCCGACGCTTTATTTATTTCTTTTTTAATATGGAGCTTTATTATAAGAGAAGATAAAATAGAATAAACTCACGCTATATACAATGTGCTATAAATATAAAAGGTTTAACATTTTTGCTGCTAGGTATATGCATACAGGTGAATTTTTCAAATGAGCCTTCAGGGCCAAATCCGAAACTATATCTCGAAAAATGCTGAAAGGAGTTATGAGGCTGATTTTGATAAAAATGGGAATTGCATTATTAGTTTTTTAAACGTCCTTCTACTATTACACTATCTGATAGTGTAGCATAAAAGGATCAAATTCTAGGAAGTAATGATAAATGACAAACTAAAGGAAAAGCTAATTTTGAAGAAAATACATATTTTTTTCATACTTCTCGTACTGATCCTTAACAAATTAATTCTTCGATTTTATGTTCATTTTTTACGGCTTAGTATGACAAAGTAATAGGTTGGCAACTAACTTCCTGCCGTTTTTTAAGGTTTATTTTTATATGAAAGTTGATCACTGAATGTTAATATTGGGTAAGCCAAATTATATGGAAGTTCGATATAATCAGTCGTGTTTTTACACGACTGTCAAAAGGGTTATATTATTCCCGCGTATCTATTACGCGCTAAAACTTGTCACGGGACCCAAACTATATAAGTAAATAGAGTTGATGCCAGAACAATTTATGAGTGTAAAAGAAACCTTACGTAGTGGTCACGTTTTAACGCTGTGTGCCGGGTGATTAGTTATTGAGAATACGTTGAAACGGGCTACTTATATACTTGCGTCAGGTGCGATTTAGGGTGCAAGAGTGGGGACGACCCTTAACTGCTACCTTAATTGTGATGTGTGAAGGCAAGCAGGGGAAATTTCCTAGATCGGCCTGCGGCAGGGAGGCAGGCGTGCGAGGGATCACCCTTGGTCTCAAGATTGTTCCTGTAGCAATAACCTAGGCAGGTAAACACACTCTGGAACACTGCACGGCAGGCAAGTGTGTAGAGATACTCCCGATATCGCGACGAGCGCCATGCACCCTAAATTGGTCCTGCGGCAGGCGTGTGAGTAACTCGCTTGAGAATAATGTATAGTCCGACAAACTCTTCTGTGCGTGTTGCGGTTTACCGAAACAGCTTTGTTATAATTTCCCACTTCTTAAGTAGCTTTTAAAGCCTAACAACATGATCGCTATTGACGTCCCGACCATACGTACGGAAAAGTTTGTCCGACGATAGAAATTATTTTCACGATCACTGCGTCATTTTTGTAATGGGAGCCCGTGCAAAAGTTCCGGTGTATATATTGATTATTGTTTTTGAAGATTTTTTTTTGTTATTTGCGCTGCTGCGTTTGGGCTCCTCTGCCTTTGCTCCTCTGTTCCCTTAATTTTTCCTTAAGATTTTGTTAATGCATGTTCTTAAATAGAAATTCAGCGATTGTTTTATTGGTAAGACTTCGAATGAATATAATAGAAACTACAATTTTTGTGAAATATATAATGACTCAATAGTTGCGTAGGCACCGAGCAAAAGTGATTTTAAACAAAAGCGACGGCAGATATGTGTGGTCGCATACCGTCGCATACACCAGATGTTGTAGGAAGAGCGTAAACTGCTCTCTCTAGAGCAGAGTCGCTTGGAGGACTCCGGTTGTGTTCCGTCGGTGATCCCGGAGTTCTCCATCAAGCGCTGAGGACGACCATCGGAGGGTTTTCGTGCGGTAAAAATCCCACCTAACCCGGCGTCGCTCCCTACGGCGTCGGGTACTTTTTTAAGTTTTCCTCCATGTGAAAGAATAAAAGGTGGCCCAATCTGAAATTATAAGGAATAACGAAGACCTGTATAATTAAAAAAAATACCTACCCACGAGTCGAATTAGTTAATTGTAAGAATATGAAATCTTGTACTATTGCCTTATCACGTGGTGTCGCTTATAAGGTTAAAATTCGAGGAAGTAACGATAAATTGAAGGAAAGACTCATTTTCTAAGACATATTTTTGTGCTTTCTTAAAAAAATGTTAATTTAATTTACACCAAGTCTTAACTCACCACTTCTTTAACTATTATTCGCATTATTGTGTCAATTGATTGCAGTGCATAGCTTTAATGTACGTCTTAAGCATTGTATTACCTACACAGGTAGGCAATACGGCGATAAGGTGTTAAGGACCATAATTGTCAATTGATTGGAGTCGGTTAGCTAATTATCTTATATTAAGAATTGGTTATCAATTCTTATACGTTTAAGTTTTATTAAAAATTGCTCTCGTACTCCTTTGAGCATTTTTCTATTCCGTGTAGTTTTGTATTTGCCCATCCACGCACATTGTGAAACCGCTCCGTCAGTTCTCAGTCTCTGACGTAATTTTCTTTATTCCAAAGTCAAAGAAAGCATTTGTGTAGCTTACAATGTACAAATTTTATTGTGTTTATTTTTAGATTCGAAGCGAGAAAAACATTCACGAAAATGGATAATCTAGACGATTCCGAGAATAATGCCAAGATATCAGATTCAGCTTATTCTAACAGCTGTAGTAACAGCCAATCCAGAAGAAGGTAAATAACATACTGACATTGATTTATGCGGTTTTGATGTATTTATATTATGCCTGACAATATTTGTTTTAGCCACAGCTCAAAATCAACTCACTCAGGAAGTAACTCAAGTGGAAGCAGTGGCTACGGTGGAAAACCTGCTTCTGGTTATGGGTTAGTTCTTTTTTATAACCTAATTTGTTACAGGGGTAAGCCTTTGATGGTCCAATGACCAATTAAATTGGCCCAATTCACACAAATACTTCATTACAATAACTTGATAGATATATCGTTGATATCTATTAATGTCACTAGTATTTTCAATGGATACAATACAAATTCAATGGATTACATTGTAACTAAATGGCAATGGAATTAAATCTCTAATATGGCACAGTGAGTATGAACTTCTGCTATAATTATTAATTATCGCAGCAACAACTTGAACCAACCGCCCGAAAAACGGCTTAAAGAAAAGGAGAAGAAAAAGAAGTCTCCTCAAACTGAATTGAAACCTACTAAGGTGAAAACTGAGGTCGATTGCAGACCACCGGTGCCTGTAAAGGAGTTCGAAGAACCCAAACAGAAGGAAAATGATGGTGGGTGGAGCTTTTAATTAAAACTTGTGCTTAAAAGCATGTAGCTGCGTTGTACCGTTCGAGTACATTTGCTTTGTTTTTTAATTTACGCGCTTTGTCTCGCATTATTCACTTATTTTGGCATTTCTTTTTCAGTTAAATATATGTGTCGAGTCGTGACTATTGACTTTACTGTATGTTGTGTAAAACCGTATTCCGGATACTTTCCGAGATCCACTGTTCCTGAACTTTATATATGACGAATAATGCAATGCTATTATTGAAAAGACAAAAATGAGAGATAATCTGTACCATTAAAAATGAATAAGACAGAGCTCTACATGAACTCAAATACGATATCTTTTCGCGCATATCGA
Organism: Chioides albofasciatus; assembly: GCA_018248315.1. Taxonomy (NCBI): domain Eukaryota; kingdom Metazoa; phylum Arthropoda; class Insecta; order Lepidoptera; family Hesperiidae; genus Chioides; species Chioides albofasciatus. The sequence goes on from DWIJ01000168.1 coordinate 7,533, forward strand.
CATTATAAAATTCCTAAGGTTGACTGGCTAATGGCAGCTATCACTTAAGCAACTGGTAGATTTGCACACCTTAATAATAATAATCAATCTATTCAATGTTTTGCCTACCAAAAGTCTTTGACACGATAATTCATCTTAAAACTGTCTCAGTGACTATTTAGTAATTTGCGCGTATACACATACGCTTAGACATTTGGTCATTAAGAGATATTTCGAATAAAATCAATATGTGTCCACCGCTCGTGGGCCGCTAAACACAAATTTGTGGGCCTGAGTGGCAATGGCACAACTGCTTAGTGCTTAAAAGACAAGATGGTGAGAAAGTGATAAGCGATTATCGCATAAGCGATAATCGCGTAGGAGTAACTATTGCTCACAATATGGTAACCATTGGACAGTCAACCAATCAGTCACAAATCCTCTTCTGCAAATATAAATAATTGAATCAATATCAAATATGATTTATACAGTGTTGAGCTTTTTCAGAATCCTCGTAGTTCATATACAGTTATAAAAATGGAATGCTCTATAAACTATACCATTATCGGTAAAAAAATCGAAACTAATTTCATTTAATTGCGTGTTTACTTTTCATAAAATTATTAGGGAAGTGGAGGGACCATATCAATAGCGTTGTATCCGCCCAATTATAAACGAAAATTCGCAATGGCCACAAATATAAATGTGTTGTCAACATTAGCACATCTGAGGTGACGGTTACTGTCTTGCTATAACTGAGCAACATACGTTACGGGAAACCTATTTCGAGAATCGGAGAACCTTAAAATTTTCTACCTGCCTTTTACAAGTAGAGGTAAAATACTATATTTTCGGTGTCCAAACATTTTACAGAGAAATCGTTACGCGATTTAGCTTAATTTTAATAGGAATGAGGTACCCTCACAAAATGTTTTCCGTTCCCCTAGTTCTATTCTTTTATACAATGGCTTCTCAGCTTACCCACCTTTATTGCATTGGAATCGTTTGATGTAAACAGGTGGGTGGTAACGTATTTTACAATGATTTTTGCTGATGTAAGTGCAATGACAAATTACAATCTCTTTGATTTTGTCCCTCGCTTGTATTGGTAAACGCTACATGTACGTCAAATCTGGGCCCGCCAGTAGGTATCGAGAAATCAAATATACTAAGTCTATTCAATATTAAATTTTATACCCTTAATGTCTACGAGCCATCCCTGAAAATTTCATTTAACAGATAAACATTTCCTAAAAATAGGTCGTTTGCCTCATTTTAATATAATAATTAATAATTCTAACCGGAATCCGATTGCTTGTGTGAACTAGTTCTATATGTAACTGAAAGAATTTATCACTGGAAATAAATAATTAATTGAAAAAAAGTGGTACACTAAATAAATTATTATTATTACAGAAGTCCAGGGCCTCGAGTATCCCAACTCCATAATGAGAAATTCATTCCTACTCTTAATGTACCTTTTCCATAGATTCTTCGGTTAGAGCATCCAGTGGTTAGCTAAAAAGCTAGACAAGGTAATGTAAATTCAGGTATGTTACGTTTCCAGCCGGAAAATGTGTTGATATTACTTTTGTTACTGTAGTTTCGCTAATGCTTTCCTGACAGATCAAGTCCAAGCCAGTTTTGTAACTTTGAAGTGACATCGAATATACTATGAAAATATTACTATCGTTTATATGCCGTGAAAACGAAAAATATAATTAAAACCTTTACTATGTCCTCAAACAAAAAATAAATGTCAGTAATTATCTTTCAAATATTTTGTATATGAAATAGTTCAAATATATTTCTGTGATTCTATAAACATACAAATAACACATACATATACTATTTTTCATGAATTATTTGAATTTTCTTTTTTCTCTAGTTTTATTCAGAAAGAAGAAACTATACAAATAAGTATTATTATCCCCATTTCGATTCATGTCCAAGTGACATTAACTGACAGCCTTCAGGAATGCATTATCTGAGCGGCCGGACTACAGTACTTCAAATTTTTAAAAATATTCTTTCGCAAAAGACTGCTTGCGTGATTTAAATGTAAGAATTCTTATGTAAGTTCCTGTTTATCTTCCGTCTTCTACATTGTGCCTACAGTTTCTCTCACGCCGCCGCCGTCTGGCTCACATGCGGAGAAAGGCGCGGAGAGTATGGAGATATCTAACTCGGACAAAAATAGCTGCAAAGATGAGGTACGTAATATGAGGTAGAAGTATACTCTTTTGTGAACTTGTTGGAGATCGATTATGTTAGTTTCTAACGTGTTGTCAATATCATCAATCCTGGTAAACGAGGACGAAACATAATCGATGTAGATTTCTGGGTGAAAGCGCCAAATATTACGTGAAGTTTTGATTAAATTATAAAGAACCTTATTTGTATGTTAGACTCGTTCCTGCCATACCCCGGTTACATCCCTGAATATAGTCGCAAGTCGCCCATCCTCCAGCCATTGCCCGGTAAGTTCGATATGACTAGTTAAAATCAACAAATTACGTCATTTTCTCTATTAATCTAATCATTTTTTTATTAATTTCATTTCAGTCACTCTAGGTGCCTTAAAACAACTTTCAATTTATCATTATGAGTTTTCATACGGAAATGCCAGTTACCATTCTGTTTGATATTAAGTTTGTATTAAAGCATACCCCTTCACAAATCTTTTGTTCACTATCGTAGTGACGTCAAATCGGCAACAAAATGGCGGCTAGCTTTTACCTGATATTTATCGTCCGTTCGGTTTCTTGTAAAATTTTCACATGTGAATTTTAACTGCACCATGTTAGAAAATTTTATAATGCACCATTCTATATTGACAAAAAGTGACTACATAACATATATTATGTTAAGTAGTCACTTCTTTGTCAATATAGAAATTTATTCATATTAAACATCTGTTGCTTATATATTGTTCATCGCTCTTTAATTTTCAGAATATTTTTTGATAAAATCTGTATTGTTCAAGGATTCCTTTTCGTGCGTCATATCAATGCACGATGGTGTTGTGATGTATACTACCTCCTCGATCACCACAACGTTGGGTTTTCCGAAGGAAATGTGGATCGGCAGATCCTTCTTGGACTTTGTACACCCAAGGGTAAGAGAATTCTGATTACGATTTACATAAATGTGTACGTACTTTTCCTTAATCATTATTCTTCCTACTGGCGGTCAATGTTTTCTCGGTATAGGCATAAATACTTTATTTCCATGCTCGTCTCTATAATATAAAAATGCATAATCAATAATTATCTTCTTGATTTAAGAATTGGGGCACATATTTGGTAGAGTTTTATAAATGTATTATTTTCCACAGGATCGCAATCTTTTTGCATCGCAAATTACTAGCGGACTGGCAGTGCCAAAAAATCTAAATGGTATGCAAGAAAAAGGTAATTTTTATTTTGATTACTAACCATAATTGTTGTGTTAACGCTTTTGTTTGTTCGTCGCCTTGTCTGCAGCTTGTTAAAATTCGAAAGTAAGATTTTTTAATTTATATTCATTACATTTCTCTTTCATTTTATAAGCTCAAAAATTCTATCGTTTCTTTGTAGTAATAATTCTATTTTCTATGAAAAGAAGAATAATATATTCTTCTTTGCGTTAATTAAGTGTAATGTTTTTAATGTTTATATTCCGATTAATTATTTAGTCATTTATTATTATCGGACGAATGTTATATATAGGTGATTGAAAAAATAATAATAAGGTTCTAAGCATTATTAAATTCCATAGCGCCAAAGACTTTTAAAACTGTTATCTACTATTCTGATTTAGTAAGTAGTAGCAAGTAGCAACCCATTTTTGACTACAGTTATAACTAGTGTAACTACAGTTATAAGTAAGTAGTAGCATGATTAAGGCTAAGAATTCACGAAGCGGTAAGTAGAGCGGTAGTAACCGCGGCGGGCGCGGGTGAAAACCGCTCCGTGAGTTCTTAGCCTTACGGAAAGTACGTTTTCTCACTCTTATTTTTTTAACGATTTTCGAAAATAATTTATCTTACACGTCTTTGGTAACTCAACTGCACTTACAAAGGTTGATAGACCATTTATGTTATAAAAAAATACACAAAACACTTAGCCAAGTGCTCGCTTTGTGACATTTATCCTTCGAAAGTAACCACACATGTAGTATTTAACTGTTATTAATAAAAGGCAAGGTTTATAGAAAAGGTCTGGAAAGGTGTTGCGTGATTTCCTTATAAATGACTACATTCCGATGACACCTTCTGCCAACCTTTTCAGATTTTATCATGAAATCTTAGACTAGAATTCACCAGTAAACAATTTTTAATTGCCGATATTTCGACGTAGGGTAGATAGATTCATCGATAGATAGATTAGTTCTTGTCAATGATTTCTTCCCACCACCGCAGTTTGACCACCGGATTCTGAGACCTCCATCATAGCAACCGTGGTCCTCTCAACGCGGTGTCTCTGTCGGGCGCTGCACGGAACAATTTCACGGTCATCCCTCACCTTCTGTCATGGTTGTGTTATGCGATCCAAAGGTGGCCTATACATGTACAGCAACTTCTTAAAAGGCTTTTAAAGGCTGATAATATCCGTTTGTTTATCCTACAACCTAAAAGAAGTCCGTACCATTGAATTCGAAGAAGCCATTTGGATTAAGAGTTACAGCGCTTACCACAATAAGATTTAGATAAAATTATGATTTGACTAACTTATCGCTATTTCCAAACTGCATCAGCCTTTTGATTCCAGGCTTCAGTCACTCCTTATACGGATTATCATCTTGCAGCCTTGTCGTTCACAAAATGACATATCACGTTTAAAAATCGTATAAAGTATCGCATAAGATTTGATTGTTAATAACATGTTGTTTTGTTCTTTGTGTATAAATGTTTTCTAATTCCTATGATGTATGATATAAGAATTTACTAATCGATATTCGAGCAGCGAGGTAGACAACGCTCGAGTTTGAACAAATTCGTGTTCATGAATGGGACGCAAATTTATTGTGCATGTAGCCACTAAAATTTACATACTAATTTATAAAACACAAGCAGAACCCATTTGGTTATTTTATCGAAATATTCACGTGGATCCCTTTTTTTTCTCGTATTAAATATGGTCCACGTTATATGGGATACTTACACACCTGCCGTTGGGGCCATCTAGTGTGTAATAGTGAAGATGACCCTTAATTGCCTAATTAATTGTGATATGTGTAGGCGAAAAGGGGCAATTGCCTAGATTGGCCTGCGGCAGGGTGACAAGGGCGCGAGGCCATTAGTCTTTAGATTGCCCCTGTCGCTATAACCTAAACAGGTTAACATAAGCACTGAAAAACTTCACGGCAGGCAAGTGTGTAGAGATACTCCCAATATCGTCGACCGCCATGTACCCTGGATTGCTCCTGCGGCAGGTGTGTGGGTAGCCCGTCTAAGTCTACTAAAAATCAGACCACTCTTACACAATACTACCACATACTACTATAATAAAGAAATTTGCGTAACGGTGGTGCCATCATGGTTAAGCGATAGAGATTTTTCAACTTTAAAACAACGACTCTTTAATGTAACAACACTGTTATGAGCACAATAGAGTAAATTATCATAACAAATCGATTACTTAGTAATACTTAGGGTACACATTCACTTGATCTAGCAATTGTAATTCTACAACTTTTTAGAAATATATTTCCTATAGCTCATTTATTCTAGATACAGCTTTCAGTCTTACCTTTTCGGTGGAAGTCTTTTCAACCGTTTGAGAAGTATCTCTTTCAAGATAATTAAGTGGTGTTCTTGTGGTGGTAAGGTGTTAATTTCATAAAAT
>DWIJ01000169.1:0-13326 GCA_018248315.1 Chioides albofasciatus
CCACTGCGAATTACACACGACCGGCTCATATCCGCAATTACCATTTCAACTGCGAAGCGCGGTTATTGTCGTCGTGTGAACAGCCTCATATTAAATTAGGGGAGAAATAGTATTTTGTAATGTAATAAAATGATTTTAGATATGAATAATAAGCATTTTTTCTTGTAATATGCATGCTTATCTAAAGACATGAAGTATGTATCTAAAGGGTTATAACAAACTAATTTAATGTGCGTCTACTTGTGCCAATATACGTATGTATGTATTAGCAACTTAAATGCGAATAAATATTATTTCCAATTTTCTTACAATTGCAAAGAGTGTAAGAAAAAATAAGGGAAATTATAATGTTGATTAGTATTTAAATTTTCTTTCAAAAATAACAGTTTTCCGTCAGTAACCATAATTTTGATTTTGATTACGGTTCTTCTAATATAAAAACAAAAACTATAGTTATAATTCAGCAGAGGCTGAAGCTATTTACTTAACCTAATTAATAACAGTTGCTATTTAGAAACTATTTAATTTTTCTAATTATTGCCTGTTCCTCGAAAGTAATTAATTTTCTCAAAACTTCAATTAATAAATTTTATTTTCTAATTAAAATACTTATGAAACGACTCTTATAAGCGAAAACAGACGCAGGTCGTCCGTAGTAGTGCCGTAACTACATTGTATTTTTACCGTGATTCAATGTCCTGTTTCATAATATACTTACATCGAATAGGTACCAAAATATGTATTCAAGGAAAACCATTCGTCAAGAAATCGTTATAACTGGCTACTGCTTCCACGTTGTTAAAAAATATACATATATAGTAATTCTACGATTATTTATTAAAGTTTTACACAAAGCTTTCAACACAATGACCACAATGGAAAGCTCAGGTCAAAGCACCTCCATATTGCAGTCATGTTTACTTGGTGTCCAAACACGGCCGATGTGCCTCCGACTGTTGTCTGTTACTTTCCGATATTTGTTTAAAGCGCCTAAACAAACAATGTTCTGTTGAATGTACTCGTACAATATGACCGCAATATAGCGGTGTTTAAGCCATCAACATGAAGAGTCGTTACCGAGTTTCATCTAATTTTTCACTGAACTTTTTATGAAAAACATCATGAAAACTTGATTACACATTGTATACCTACTTGTTATTGTTTAATGTGTTAAATTAATACAACCAGTCTATTAATAAAACCGATATCGTATTGAATATCTAGTAATATCAAGTTACGAGTATTGCAATCAACCACATTTAAAAACAGGCTTTCTATGTTTTAGTAATGTGTAATAGCATGGATAATGTTAGTTAATAACACATAAGTAAGTTAATTTTTTATTTCACATATTATAGATACAGTTTTCGGTTTTCAACTTATGGAGCCCTACTTGGTGCTAACAACAACTCTACGTAATATGAAATAACTCTTGTTAAAAATAATCGATCTATCCATAGGTAAGAATACCTATTAATGATCGAAATTTGATTTGATATGTCCAGTATAAAGAAATATCAAATACCGGCGTTTGCATGGCAAAAAAATGGATAATTTGATTTTCGATAAAAATCGTAAGCGCTTTATTTAAATATCTCATAGTAGGTATCACACAACACCCGGCGCGCGGAGGCCACGCCGCCACGCGCCGCGCGCCAGTGCAATATACGAATATTTGGCGACTTGTCGCAATATTTAAATGAAGAGCAAACGTGTTCGGCGACATAAATAATGCATACTGTCATAATGGCCTAACGAACCGTTTTTTATTATTTAACTTATTCCAATTTCGATATTGGTTCCTCTCTGGAGTTCGATGAAAATTAAAAGCTTACGATTGTTTTATATAGTTAAGGTAGAAAACGAACATTCAGGCCGTAAGAGGTCGTACTAACAGATAGAACACTGATGTATTGTTACTTGTTACCTACTGAGACATAACACCTCAAAAAATATAATCTGCCTTATCACGCCTTCCAAATAAGATACATCTGCGCTATACTGACGTTATAAGGCGATATACATACGTATGTATTATAAAAGTGGCCTATGTCACTATAACAGAATTAAGACAAATCCAGCCACACCTCATATTTTAAAATTCGTAAGGGCTGTAGAGCCTGTCAATGAATGGCATACAAACATAAATACGCCCGAAATATAATACTTCCTAACCCTACAGACGGGCTAAATATGTAGGTGCAGCGCTACTATTCCTCCAACAACACCATACGTTTCAAATAATTTCAGTTAATGTCAACTTCTTCCCATAAAACCATACAACATTACGTTGTGAATTTTATAAGCTAACAGGCTTACATTTTAATGCAAATAGAACAGTCACACAATTGATTAAAACAATCACACTGCACGTGTGTATATTAATTAACCAGCTTTTGACAATTCCCTATTTCATTTGATTGTTTTATTTCATACCGATACTACGTGGCTTCCAGTTTTGAATAAATATTTGATAAGTAACCGAAGATCGAACGAGTTTAAAGGGTTCTTTAATATGAATATAGCCTCCGCTCCACGTTCCGACTCACCCTCTACTACATAGATAGACTTCATATCGATAGAAATGTCTACCGCCATTTTAAATTGAGTAGAACAAGTGATCAACGTCATGACAAATGGAGATTGAAATTGATATATATTAGGATCTTTTCCTATACATTTAATTATACTCGTATATCGTATCTTCATTTGATAACAGATGCATTTTTAGTCTTGACCAAGATGCAATGCCTCATTTAGACAACTCGCCTACTAGATTGCGAAGTATGAGTGCAGCCGCAGTCGAAAGTTCTTTAAATTTTATAGTATCTACTCATATCATGTTCGTAGACCCTTAAGCTACTGCGGTCAATGAATGTAGATACTTCTCTAAATCAAAATGTCTGACCATAACGAGCATGACGTCGCATTTTCATTCTGAAATAGTCGCAGCCACGACTGCAACTTGTAGCTGTGCTCATGATATTCTTGTTTTATATTTAATGTGCATGTCATTTCTACATGATAGAGTGTCTGTGGCCCATCAAATGGCTGACGTATCGCTCATATCCTCTCGAGCGAGTGCGCTCGGCTCGAGGCATCCTCCTATCTGGATGGCATTCGAGCGACGTTTGATTCTGCTGTTACAAGTATAAAGGGAATCGTTTGAGTGATACTTGATGGAACGCGATTCGATATTTTATGCGTAATATATTTTTATATGATAAAAGAAACACGCGAGCACACAATGTACGTAACGTGATATGAAAATTCTAAGCAGTTGAACTGGAATATTCAATGAAACTTAGTCCTTAGGGAAAATATTATTGTTAAAATCTATTTTCTTGGCTGGTTATTTTAAATGTTTTTGAGAAATAAGGAATCTTAAACCATAAACCACATAGGTTCACAATCGTTCGTAAAAGTTGGGCTTCACGCTAGTTTGCTGCTTCCATTAAATAAAAAGCTTGTCAGGACAGATATTTCACCGTATACTCAGAACAGTGTTTCTAATCACAAATATGAGACATTTTGTAACTTTTTAATTCCAAAATGTATTTAAAATACTGGATATGCTTGAAATTCTTACTGTTGTCCGAAGTTTTGATCTATAAACTGCCTAACATTATTTTACTACTGAAAGAAAAAAATAGTTTGCGAGTTAATCGGATCGTAATCTTATTTAATGGTAGTAAAATAGGATAGAACTTTCGTACATATCCGAAAGTTCATCGCAGCCGTGCAGAGTACTCCGTGGAAGCCGTCACTTGTTGCGGCGCGCGCGGGCTGATTGGCGCACATCGCTGATTCAATTATTCACCCGGAACTCGCTAACCGGAATAATTCCCGCCCTGCACCGCTCACAACTTTTGCAATCTTCAAGCTTGCAAGCCACAGCAAGTTTTTCCACTCATCTGAGCGAACTAAGTGAATTTTTAAGTTCACTCGTTTGTTAAGGAAATTGCAATTGAAAGGAGCTGAATTTCTGTTTAAAATTCAACGACGAAATAACATTTGATATGTATACGCTTGTGTAATAACTGTTGCCATTTACACGTCTGTACCTAATGCATGAAAATAGTGCTCGATTTTTAATTAATTGAAGATAATCCTGTATAAACTAGTATCTCACAAATGAAATCAAAAACGATAAAACTCCTTACAAATAGCCCTAGATAGACACTAACAGGAATACAAGAACACTGACTCAGTACAAAAATAGATAACATTATGTGCCTGGCCGACAATCGAACCCAAACCTTTGGTGTATAAGACGAGCAAGATGGCTGCTCAGCTATTCATTGCTAGATTCATAATCATAATCCGCCTGTTTTCTTTTATTATTATACAAACTTACTTTTTAAAGAAAATTAATCGAAACTTATCGTTGCGCTAATTAAATTATTTAATTAATTGTATACTCAAAGCCAGAACTTAGTCCAAATAAACCTCCTGTCATATCGAACTTTTCTAATTAAATGGAGGTTTATATTTCAAATTAAATTATTTGCAGCAATATTAATTGAATTTATTTTTAACTGAATAAATTCTAATTGAATCATACCATATTTATATATATTTCTTCTTAATAGGCAGCACTTAATTTGCTTATTATGTGCTGCCAATTATACTGTTTATGTTGAAACATTTGATATACGAGTACCTACCTATTTGCAGTATTATTAGATACGGTATTATTCTTGTATTAATCTATTGAGATATACGTAACAAATGTATACAAATATCCATCTATAAACTGTAACACAATGTATTTAACGAAGCTTTGTATTATTCCTGAGCTGTCTCTAGGCACTGTAGCTACGCGGTAACTCTCGCTCTGTTTCAATCCAGTCATAACTAGTGTAAGTCTGTCTAAGCTTCACGTGACTACTCAATCGGTCTTAATATCTTACTACTGGATCCTATGAATATTATATATATTCTGTTATGGTATGGAACTTGTAATGCTTATAGTTTATACGTCAATATCATTAGAATTAACTACAAACTTGCATTTAGGTCCATAAGTTTAGACATATTCTTAAGCTTGTAAACGTCCAACTTTCACAGGTAGTCTTAGCACTAGGATGGCATGCTTTATGTTTTCATAGTTAGTCAAAACTCGTGTGTAAAATGAAATATGATTTGCATAAGTATCACAGGGTTTTCTTTTTACGAAATATTAACATAATGCCATATAATTCTACCAACAATATCTTTATGAATTTTAATAACCGAAACATACCGAAAAAGTTCTACGTAGATAAACAAAATTCAAAATGTTTATTACCAGAGCAAAATGATTTATTCGACACTTTGTGCGACTAAAACATATGTATCACGATATAAAATTCAAAATAATCAAATCAAAATCGTCGGAGTGCATCAAATGAGTGACGCAATGCAGCGGAATAAAACGGAGAGGAAGTGGAATCGAAATCAAATAGCAAAGTTAAAACACGTGACGCATACGAAAGCGCGCCGAGCGGGGAGCGTGCGGCGAGACGCTACTTCCAATAATCTTCACCTCTTTCTGGGAAAGAAATTGAAGTGGAATTTCTCTGCCGTCTGCCTTTGATTGTATGCTCGCGCGGAGCACGGAATGGACACTTACATTAGTGGGTTAGTGGTTCAGCTGACGTTTGTACAATTCTGCGTCGTCATGTCCTCAATGAAGCGTCCTACCTAATTATATTTTATACTGATCTGGCAACTTAGTCTTTATAAAAATAATTTAAATGGATTTTTTCTTGCATTCACTTTCGTGTCTAAAATTATAAATATGTATTAATCAACACAAACCTTTACGATGTATTATTTTGTACTTACATGCCTGTAATTTAACACAAAGATAGTAAACTACTCAAGAGATTCCACAATTATAGAGTAGCAATAGTTATATATGTCAAATATGTTTAAGTTTCATCTATGGCGACCGCACAACAACCAGTAGAATGGCGGACCAGTAAATAGCAAACCTTAAAATAACATGAAAAACGTTTCCAAGTAAATATCAAACTACCACAATTTTATTTGCTGCACTGGAACACGTCGTGTCCCATGTCCCGCGTCCCGCTCCGCACGCTACGTGACGCGGCGAGAGGCGACACGGGACGGGACGGACCGACACAGCGATATTTCACTTTTGGTGTATGTAATCGTTCGAAAACGAGTTACTTCCGCAACCGAGCAAATCGGTTATAATTTGATCGAGTGAATTGGAAGTCATCATCTCCTTAAAGACTTACAAGCTAAATCAAAATATCGTGTGAACGCCCTAAAAATATACATCTAAAATATTAAGTTGACGTTATATGGATAAGCCTCGCAATGTTTTTCGTCGTAACTAGCTAACTTTAGCAAAGACAACTCTAGAGTTTCGATTCATCAGATTCAGAAGATCATACGTTTCATCGGATTTGTGTAGAAGATAACTTAGAAAATGTCCCTTTAAATTATAATCAGACAGGCCGACGATACTTTCCTCGTTCTATGAACATGGTTAAGAAAACGTACTTTAAAAATTGATTATCAGCATTTCCAATGTTATAAAATTCCAATGTTCCAATGGTATACGTTTTCTGTAAACAATGAGCAGAATGCTAATTGTTCCGTTAAAAGTGTACCATCGGAATATTTTTCAGTGTTTATTTTAATTCATTTTTCTTAACAAACTAAGTTCAAAACTGAATAATCAAAAATAATAGAGGTGACTCGCCAATTCATTGTAGTACACGTGTGTGCACGGCAGCTGGTGATGTGTGGTGCTCCCGCGCGCCGCGCCGTGATTCATGGCAGAACTTTATGGGGCTTGTTGACAATTTCAAATATTTTCCAGGCGAAAACCTCCACCGTAAACATATTTTTGTCTACAAGATGGAGTGTATGTAATAGAATGTTATGGAATACACGGCTACACGGCTCAAACGAATGTTTCCATTTTAGGGAAAAAACCGATTGTATTTTTTTTAATTACAGTCACCAACTAGATTGCAATGATTAGTCTTTTGCTGCTCAGAATCATCGGAATCGATAAAATCAATCATGTGAAATCAACCTTAAAAGCGATTAAAACCCAACCAAGGAATACTGCAGAAACTTGGAAGACTAATTGGAACAACGTACGTGTCTATTACTCAAAATCTACTAGTATTACACAAAAAGTGCAAGCATAACGATATTTTTAAGAATCCTTTGTAATTTTTCAGGTTTCTCTAGCAAAGGAAGACAATCAAGTCTATTCAAGAATAAAAATCATTAAGTTCCCGTGCTGACCAAGTGTAGGTTCAAAAATTGTAAAATTAAATGAAATAGTTCCCTCCATAAGTCAATCACAGCACGTTTAAAAGAACCCCACCTCGGCCCATTAGCACTGCATTGTCGCCTATCAATTGTCCCGTTCCCAAATGTCCCCGTGTCCCCGTCCAGCCATTGACTGTCACTCCTTTGTCTTATTGTTGCTGATATAGCGTGACACACCTTTTATTTAAAAAATAGGTTATCAAACTAAATTGAAAATGAAAAGTTAAACAGGTACGGTAATTTAAGTTTCAAAATTTGTAAAGCGTATAAAAATAACTTGCTGTCTGTGCATAGAAACGACAGGCGATAATTTATGAAATAGGTTTTATTTTTTTGTCGTCCTAACTTAGAAAATATTTTAAATTTAAGACAAGAATTGAATTTCATTCATATCTGTACAAACTTACGCGACAAGTATTATTTCAGTACATATGTGACTACTTTCCTAATGGTGAAAACTGCTGGCAACAAACCCGGCGTTACGCAAGATAAGGCGTTACCGAAGCAATTGCAAATCCTTTATCTAGTTCAGTTCGCCAAACTAGTTCGCTTGCGTTGCCTCTGTATGGAACATTAACGTTAAATTCGTTGCAGGAAATGTGCCACCGTTTTTTAATGGAGCAAGTTGAGTCATTACTATCGGGGACTGCAGTCGGTTGCTCGTGTATTCATTCAAAGAGTTATAATTCCCATATTGACATAAACTACGTCTGTATGAAACAAATTCGAATGAGGACCGCCTGCGTCGCGCGTGCGAACGCCATTTGTTACACGCCACTGACTGCGGGTACACACATTACAATGTACCTTATACTTCTAATATTAAGGTCGGAAAACGTAACGTGAGTGCGTCCACGAGATAACCACATTTCCATCGTATTTCCATTTCCTCGTAGAACTGCTTTTTTGTAACGTTCCTTTTCACGTTCGAACGACGCAGGCTTCAATAAAATTTCCGTGTCCAGTGTCGAGAAAATCTGAGTTACGGGACTGAATTAGTTACAGATTGCACCGTTTTGAATAAAGTTATAGCGTTCAGTTTACTTTAACTGACTTTGAACGTACAAATTACTTAAAATGTACCTCAACGAAATAGATTCAACTTATTGACGATATTTAACGAATTTGTCTCTTGTTATTTATCATCGACATTAACCTGGCCCACTGCGAATCATGGATTTCCTTAAAATATATTAATCAAATAATAATCCATTACGCACGTATTTACTGATTTCGTTCACTGAATTCCAATTTATTTTGTGTATAATTCATTGCGTTCTGTCCTTACTTCAGGAAATATGAAAACATGCTTAGCGAGCAATAACAAGAAAATCCCGTGTAACCGTTACAGTTTTCCTTCTTCTTAACATTTTTCTTTCTTCCCGCCGCTGGCGTAAAAGCGATTAAGGGATTTTATCCAGTAGACAGGCAGTGTCTCCTTGGTAAGCTATTCATCTAGAGCGGCCACCAAAACCCATTGTCCATTTTCAGTAAAGAACTTCAAAGACCTGATATAGCTTATACTACCTGAAAACAGCTTATGATGATAAAAAACAATCAAAATGTAATCCAGTAATAATCGAGAGTGTACATAACCGTAATATATATTTGAAATGGTAAATCCCAATCAAAATCTAATCCAGTAAGTAATGAAAAGAAAATCTCGTGAACAAATGTTGTCAGAAGCTGTTTGCTAAGTAACGTTAAAAACCATTTAATGTAACAAAAAATACTTGACTGTTTGTTTCAGTTGCTATCTCGTGCCTCTATATATCTTCTCCTCGCGGTTTCTTTGTGTCGCGACGGCCGCCCGATAACGCGGGACTGCTATTGTTGAGCGCCGCTGTGTATATGATCTTACACATAAATAACTCGTTTACATGTTTCAGCTACTTCAGCCAGTAAAGATGATAAGGTAAGTGAGATATTTGTACGTTTTGGTTTTACAATTGTAAGTAACATACGGACGGTTTATCTGAAACAAACTTTTTAATAGTGAGCTTATTAACACATGCCGTGGCCAACGGGTCGATGACCACGAAATGGATAATTAAAAAAGATCACCTCAGCTAATCACCTCAGCAACAATTGGGGTAAACCGCTAGCTAATACTAATAACAAAAACAAAAGATTTTCAGTTCTTTCAAGTATTTTAACTACGAATTTCTATGTATTGATTTCACTAATAGATTTTTTAAATTCATATTACAGCTATCAATTTAACTGGGACGCAAATGGTCACATTTAAATAAACTCTGATTGGGTCCGGATTTTTATGTATATTTTTAATATTTTCAATAATCATAATTACATACTATGAGTTTTTTCTGTTGCTAAAAAGTTCAGTTCCCAAAGTAAACTACGATGGACGAAACTTGCATCCCGTGTGGGACAAAGCGGTGCGGTGAGGAAGCTATATGCTGCGGCGACTTGCCACGTTGTGGTGCTTCTAGTGATGTTCCTACGACCATTTTATTTATCTTGTAGTATTCATGAGACCTAAAAAGTATTCACCTCGCTCAACAGTCTCATCGTAATAAAAGGATTGAATTATATTATCCTACGACCGTCCCTGTCACGCCGCCATCTTGTAGAGCTTTTTGGTAGTCCACTTTTGTTTATTAAAATCAATTATCGCATTATTATTACTTTAGTTTTTGTCACGGAAATAAGCGTTTTAACTAAATAGACTAGCCATTTTTTATACAGACTTTCAACCAGTACTGTTGACCAGTCCCGAAAATATCTACAAGTTACGTAGACAGATGCACGAAATCACTTAAGAAAGAAAACTATTTCAATTTTTTCTAAACTTTACGTTATAGATATCGACAATTCCACAATAACCGGCAGCCCAGCGTGTCTCGTTCCGGCCGGTGTCACGGACAGAGCCGGCGCTATTACACTGTGACCGCACGTCACGACACGATGCTCCAATTTGTAGCTCGCTGTTTACTTGTAGAAAGTATGAAAGGATAATATCACCTTCACTTACGTCTGCTTCAGCAACTAGTAAATAAAACACTGCTCTTAGAGCGTATCGACAGTATATTTCATATTGCACCTGATGTGAATATTAAAATAGATTAATTTGAATAAATCGTTAAATTTAAACACCTGCTTCATTTCTATACAATTAATATAGTGCGTGTAGGCTTCGCACAGGCAAATGTAAGAACTGAATCTTACTGAAGAGGAACATTACATAAACATACATAATATTACACATAGGTGAGGCTAATATCGGCTCACTCTACATCGTGAACCGACGCCGAAACCAATAAAACTCCTGTAAGAGTTTCGCGCCCTGTGAGTAAGGGCAACGAGATACTTTCAGCATGTTCAAATTCATACGAAGAGTTTAAATCTTTCTTTGAGAAACTAAAGTAACAAACGACATATCAGTCCATCAAATGTTACAAAACCATATCTGCAATCCATCTCATAGTAAGAGATCACTGACGCCCATGAACTTCGGTAAGCACCCTCTAATAGAAACGGGATTCAAATCTCCGGAAAAGGAAATACCTCAGAGTCCTTTGAAGAGGAAATACCTTCTAGCTGCTGAAGTCGAAGTAACTGTCTATAAATCCCTACGACTCGTCGCCAAAAATATAAGTCAAGTAATATTTTTTATACTTCACATCGAAAGACAATGTGCCGCCACCCTTACAGTTCGTAGTTCGCCGCGAGACATTATACTGGTGGTGGGAGCGCGTAACCAAGATGCAATAGAGTTGGGAAACTACTCTCATTGCAACTAAAACTGCTGCGTTAGCCGCCTTAACTGCCCATTGGGCGGCAATACGGCGCTCAACGATAGACCATTATTGGCTACATAAAATACTTCACTAAAAATATTATTATTTATAGAAGAGACTTGTAAATGCTAAATGTGATAAATATGTACTCACGTACAATACACGTAGTGTTGTTATGTATATGTAATTACGCTTGCATTTATCAATTTTGTCTCACTTTCTTATCATCAAAATTATAAACGTAGAAAGCATTAAAAATGTAAACGTTCATTTGATATATTTTTCTCGAATGTACGCAATAAGTCGTCATCACATGTTTTGTCAATAGATACCTTTGAATTCAAATGAACAATAACAGAAAATATGCGAGATATCTTCTAAAATTCAAGATGATGCTGTATTATATTTGTTTTCTAATTTTAATCCATAAATAGATGTTCACGTACAAGCGTTTTATTCGTTGAACGCGAACAAACATCTTTTGTCGGCGTTTACAACAGATCGCTGAATTGGCTCCGTATAATAATACGGTTTCCACTTCCACAGTTAAACCTCAAATAAAATGCAATTCGCGGCATCTGCTTACGATGCTACACATTCCAGTACATTTATCGCTCTAGGCTTTTTGGTTTGCACGCCCAAGCTGAAATAAACTTTATGCTACATACAATACTGTTAAAGTTTACGTAAACATCTCAATATTTAAAAGAATTCTCACTTCTATATGTTTGTAACGGTTCCCGGGGGAAATAAAGTTTAAATTCCATTAACATGTTCAGACGCTTCCGTTTCCGGGTGCTTACCCTAATAGCCTTACACCTTGCTGCAAACAAATGGGAAGCGATGGAGTAATCACAGAAACACAATAAATTACTTAAATATTTCTGAATATTCATCTGAATGAGAAATTTTGGAGCGGTCCTTTCCGAACGCTTAAAATAAATACTCGCAAAAGGATGAGAGTGACAAATCACGTTCAGCGAGGAGTTCCATATTCGAGTTTAACACTAATTTTATCAACAAGAAAAATAAATTCGTGTTCCTTAGTATTTTTTTTAATAATACGAAAAGCAAAAGTTATTTTGCAATCGATTAGACTTAAAATAGCATGTAACCGAAAATATCTAACATTTCAAACAACATAATAAATATACGCTGTCGCAGTAATTATCAACTTTTTTTTTTAATTCCGCTTTCTTTTTTTCGTGTTTTGGACCTCACTTCCAGACCCGTACCCATTAGAAGTACTTAAAAAAGGTTGTGCACTTCCTTCATTTACACAGTGACGATAATCGTCAAGTCAAATTGGCTGTGACGAGCAAACATTGGATGTATAAAGGAAAGATAAACAAATGAATAATAGATTCCATTTTTTACTACATGGCGACGGTACCCTAAAATGGCGTATGAAAATTGAAAGATCATTAACAGTCCATGTTTTTAGAATAACATAAACATTCGAGTATGTTTATGTGTTTTCTATTATACATTTTTATCCAATCCACTTGCTACAGTTAGACACGGATTCTTGTCTAAAACTGAGTGAGGATAAATGTAATAATGGATATATGCCAATAAACTACTAGTAAAGTGGTATCGTATTTCGTTTTGCTCATTGACCTTCCAGCCGATGACGCTTATGTAATATGCGATAAAAAGAAACTGGCAGACGAAACCCATCGTAGGCCCCATATTGGACAGAACTCCACATATTACTTCGACGCAAAAACAGATAGCGAACAATTCGAGGATTTCCCGGAATAGGCTGATTCGTAATTTACTGTATTGGAAATATTGAACTCCTAATGTATTAGATAATAAGTACATTCGGGATATGTTTTTATGTGAAAATATTTATTAAATTGTGTGGTAAAACACAACGTAGCGATGGTGCCCTACGAGAGCTACGACCGCTACGCCGTAGCACAAATGCCACGAATACATTGTAGCTGCGGTTAAATTATAAAACCAGTGGAATATGATAACTACAATAATTGTTTACGCAAATATTAAATTGGCCATTTAGCTGCACAGAAGTTATTTGTTGTTTAGTATAACTAAAATAAATATAATAGTATAATTAAAATAAATTCACAGAATAAGCAGCGTTTTAAATAAATTTTTAATTTAATAACTTTCGAGTATATAATAGTGATTTAAGAATGTGCATTAAAATAATGTATAAATGTACCTTATACTTTGATAATTTGTCATCAATTTCGGAATATATAATCTTTTATTGCTCATTACCTAGTTAGCATGG
>DWIJ01000170.1:0-13322 GCA_018248315.1 Chioides albofasciatus
GCCACAGATGCGCCGCTACCCTTGAAGACTAAGCTGAAATGCCTCAGTAAAGTATGCCTTCCTTACCACACCCTTTAGAAATAGGTGTGGCGATCGTGCCGCCTTAGTCGAACCACAGAATGCTCTGCCACCTTCAAAATATGCGTTCACCTTCAAAATGTATTATTTATTTATTTAAAATAATACGATTATAGACGAAATCCGAAGTCCGTCTGCTACTTCGAGTATTTCCTACTTCGGAACTTAGACGTCTGTTGCAGACGGGCTTCACGATGAATTAACGATTTAAGTTATTTGACAGCTACCCTACTTTGTATGCTTTATACTTAAAACCCGTTCGATAACTGTTTGACAGTTATTTCAACGAGTTGCCCAAACTCAAACGTTAGATTGTATGAAACTTCATTGAAATCGTTTAAGTACATTGCTTGAGAAATATATTGTGATATTTCTTGACGTTTGTGATATGAGATGTAGATTAAGGCATTTCATTTTGTCAATCACTTCATGAAAAAGGTTTAGATAAAAACAATAAAAATAAAAACTTTCTAGTTTGTGTAGTCATTTAATTAGAAAAGAATACAGTTGAGCCCTTGAGCACTTAATAGCTGAAACTTGTCCTATGCACTATCGTGCGTTACAATATGCAAATAAGAAACATTTTGTATGTAATTACAACAAAAAATGCCTTTTCATACCTATTTATTTTGTATAACTTTATAGCTATGGCAAATTAAATATACTAAAAAGTTTTAACGTTGTATGCAACCCTGAAACCTGAAACCCCATGCATCCATTTAGTAGATTTTTACAGCATTTCAACCGTAAATATAGTGATGAAAACACCGTTCGTAACATTTTATAAGCTTTCAGAGTACGACCGTTTAATGAAAACATTATGAACGCCCCACTTTCAATTTTAAATGAATGTTTTGGTAAATATTCTGAAAGTCTCCGCGAAATTAAATTTTGTTTCAATAGCAGTTATTTAATACAGTTTACATTTTTAACTTGACCTACTCCGCTTAGACTAGAATGAGGTACCTAAATGGATTTAAAATGCGTCATAATTAAGACTTTGTTACTAATAAGTTTAAGTTACAAAATTTGGCATCGAATGAATTGAAGCTCATTGATTTGAATAATTAACTGAACAAAAGTGGTTTCAGGTTTGGAACATCTACAGTTTACACAAATATGTAAATCCATCTTTTCGAAAAATATTTTTTTGAAAAAAATGTTTGCTCCTCTGTAGGAGTAAAGCATCTTAATCTGGTGTAAAAAGAGCTTTATTTTCGATGATATGATTCAACTCAATAACCACAGAACATAACAGAACAGACATGAAGACTAAAGCCATTAAATAAAGTTTACTCACGAGGAAAGACGCGAGCGGAATCATATAGATTTAAAGCTTGCTTTTAAAAATTCTACCGAAAAACATAAAAATTGTGTTGCAATAAAAAGCTTTAAGAGATTGTAAAAATGTTACGCTTTTAGTATAATAAACATCGCGTGCGAAGGCGATGCCAATGTCAAGTTGAAAAGTGCTAGAACTTCATTTTAAGACGCTTTGCTTCGCCGGCTACAAAAAGTTCCAAAAAGAAATCGTAAAATTATGATAACATTTATTTTAAAAGAAAATACACCCACATCGTTATAAAAGACTGTTCTAATACAACCAAATAATTTATTTTGGAGGTTCTTTAATAATATTTATTGTTGTGGACACAATATTAACTTTATTTTTTTGTTTCAGATTTCAAAATGCTTAAATGGGCAGTATACGGTAAAAAGAACCAAGATGTAAATGTTGCTAGTGGAGTAGATAATGAAAATAGAGAAATATATGCTAATACAAACTACAATGCGAGAAGATCTTTAGACGCGCAAACGGTTAAGAAAAGTAAAAAACCAAGTAGATACCAAAGAAGATCGCTAGGTGCTACAGCACGAAAAAATAGCGTTAAGAATGTAGACAAAGAAAATATTAATTACATAGGAAATACACCAAATTACTTCAAAGAAGGTTTCGTTAAAAAAACTGAATTAGTAGCTCTGAAAGATGTGAGCAATATCACTCCAACTTCAGGCACGCCTAATTTTGAGAGACGAAAATTCTACCGTCAGGAAACCAAAGATGAAATTCCTCCAGATTTACCTCCAACACCACCAACATACAGTAGAAGAGTCAGAGAAGCGAAAAAACGGAAGCTTGAAATGTCTAGTGTCAACAACAATGAAATATTTTCAAGAAACAGCTGTGCTTATAAATCCGAAAGGCGAATCAAGAACGTTGATAGAAGTAATTTAAGCTCGCCAAAGTTAAGCCACAGTGTGTCAGAGCCATCTCTAAATGATCTCTCTGATAGGCTAAGTATGTCAACCAACAGTAGCAGGGATTCATTAGTCAAAGCTATGAATGTCAATAGTAAAAACCCAATAAGTACAACAAAAACAGGTAGCGAAGGCTTAGTTGAAATTGAATACGACGAGAACTTAGTAATAAACTGTATAGAAAAACCATTAGTCATAGATAAGAAACGGTTAGAAAAATCGACTCTGCCTATATTTGGACATCACATATTTACAGATAATCCTTTATATTTCAATAAAAACGAAAACGGGATTAGCAATATTCGGCCGCTAAAACGAACCAGGAAGAAATCAAATGACTTTGAAAGTTCATTCAAATCACCATCCATGGATAAGAAAGATGCACATACTTTGCTGAGAGACGGTTGCTCACCAGTATCGATGACACCATTATCTGTAAAACTAGCAGCTCTGAGATTCAGTACCATGAGCACACACAGCAAATCCCAAAGAACTGCTTACAAAACTGATGTAAATGATGTTACAGAATTTTTTCCCAAGATAGATAATCCATTTTCCATAGCAATCAAAGATGAAGAGAGTTCAACTGAGATGGAAAATAAATTTATTTTATGCAGAAATTCTATAACAAACTCGTCAGAGTCCACTGTTTCTACTACTCAAATGGGCGATGTTACACTTGAAAAAATGATAGAAGATATTATAAAGAGCACTAAGATAGTGAAATCTAAAAGAAGAATTATGAAGAAAGACGTTGAAACGAAATCTTTAGATGATGAAGAAGCCATGCCATCACTTGACTCTGTAAAGGATCTTTTTGTAAACCCCCAAGCTGAAAATAAGACCAATCTGATTAAAGAAGCTAGATACGTTAATCTGTCAAGAGAAAATTCAGTATCACCAAGAATATCCCCAAAAACAACACCGACTAAGAAAATATTACCAGTACGTAAAGCAAATGACAAATTATTAAAGAATGTGCCTATTGGAGGCTTCATATTCGATGACGAGGATGGTTACAACGAAAGAGAAGTTAGAACACCAGATAATTATATTGCCAAATCTGAAACCATTTCAGATGAAAGAACAAACAAATCGTTACACAGATCACATTCCATGAATTCTTCGCAGACCACAAGAGGAAACTTGGAATATATGTCTTCAGAATCTACACCTGACCTTTATTCTGCAACAAAGGAGTGGGGCAATAATAGATTAAAAAGACAGCGTTGTATACGTAGAAAGAAATCAACTGTGAGCAACGAAAGCAATTGGAAACAAAGTCAGATGGAATCAAAATCATCATTGCTACGTATTTTGCAAATGGGAATTCCGAGTCCAGCATTGGATTTACAGAACGCATCGCTGTGTGAACCTCTTAGCTCTCCATACAATTGCGTTAACGGTCTACCTGAAGCCGATTACGATCATTTCTCTAACCCCAACACATCACTTAGGTCTAACATGTCACATAGCAGTTTGATGCCATACGATGTTCCCGCACAAAACAAAAAATCAAGGGAACTATTTGGGTTGACATTGGAAAATGGTATTCCAAGTCCAATTACACCTGTACCTAATTTGAAAAGACCGAGCAATGTTCTAAGTGAAGAAAGAGCCCATAAGACCAGCAAGTTAGACGAGGACTTGATTCCAAATGATGGTATGACTCCAGTTATTGAACATAGGTCCTCGAGGCGATGTTTGACGTATTCTCCAGAAGAATGCAGTATCAACAGTAGCGAAGAAAAGAGAGGAAGTGTTGCTAGCAGTCGCTTTGAGCGTAGCAGCGATAGATTTCAATCGCTAAAGGGAACGATTGATCTTGAAATTATAACGAGTAATGACGTAATAGACGTACACGGTGAGTGGTGACTATCGAACTCCTTCACGTACTCACTTGTAATCAAAAATAGCTTACTAAATATTAATGATACGCTATTATTTTTTTCTAGTTATACGCTGCAAGGACTTACAACGGTCTACTGGAAAGACGGAAGACATCAACGCATATGCAAAGGTATCTTATTTCATAGAATTTTATTATTTCTTTTATCGCGGAGAATTATTCGATAATTAACAGTTTTGATTGCTCCGCTCTGAATTTTAATCGATTTGAACAGATTCTGTTATTTATCCCGCGGCATCGCTTAAGTGAGCGTGACGCCATTTAAAATCTGTTGTGAAGTCGTAATGAAATCCGTTGATGAAAGACGTTACTAGAATAATCTAATCAATTAACGAATTTGGCACGTGTCGATTGCTTTTATTCAAAATTGATGAACATTTCAATGGATTTTTAATTGACTATTTTCCAGTCTCCGTTAGTTGTAGGAACTTTGTGAATATATTTAGTTATCCGCAGTCGGTGTCCGCAAGGGAAATCCGTCATTGTCACTAGCGGTCGCATTGTTTATTTTGCTCTCACTAAATTTAATTTGTAAAGTAAACGATCGACGCACTACCACAGACTACTTAGTTATAGCGTCATTCGCGTACATATAGTTACTTGAAGTAATGATGGAAAAATGTACTCATTTGCCCAAAATTACCGTGATTATGATTGCGATAATAACGTTATTATAGATAGTATGACACAACCATTATATTAGGTTCCTACATTTAATGACAAATAAATTTAAAAAAATAGAACTGCGTGAACTACTACAATTTAGCTGTTTGAAGGCGACCTCCGATAACACCCTATCTCCCAATCCAAATTAATGTGAGACAAGGATTATCATTATTTAACAGTAATCCCAGAACTCTACGACTACTGTTGATAAAATGGGTTGATAAGATTTTCTCTTAGTATACAGTTTCTATTACAAGTAAGTGCATTTTTGCAGAGGAAATGAATAGATGGATAAAATGCAATTTATGTAAAAGGATGCTACGAAGGTACACCGTTTCTTCTACGTATTGTGAACTCTGTGAAAACTCGGTTCATATTGTGTATACATTGTAATACTTGTGAAATTTCTTGCTCAAAGGCATATTTTTTATAATATAGAAGTAGCAGACAAGCATGTAGTCCACCTGATGTTAAGTCGCTACTGCCGCCCATAGAAATCTATAATCAACACCAGACAAGATTAGAGTCCTAACTGAGGTCCGCCATAAATGCGCCGCTACCCTTGAGCACTAAGCTGAAATGCCTCAGAAATGTATATCTCATCTTTTTCCAGGTCGTAATTAGTGGTGTAACGGAGAACCAGGCCCTTCCATCGCAAAGGTCTATATTCCAGAGGACTTCCGTGCTCTATGGGAAACGAGAGCCGGAGTTCCAGAGGCATCTTAAGCTGCCTCTGCCCACCGCGATCTATGACCATCAGATGCTGCATATCTCCGTGTGGCATAGAGATAAGAAATACAGGTAAGTTTAAGCGAAGTCATTGTTTTGTTTAAGATTTGCATTAATTCTGTTTTGATTACACCAAACAAAAAGTTCTGATGTCTGTGTGAGAGTAGAGTTCTGTATCTGGTCATCATGGTGGGTTATGACATTCTGAGAGGAAATTAGCGCTCAAATTAGTGTCAATAGGACACAAATGAATTACTGATGAAATTAAGATTAATCATAATTAGCAAAATAATTTTGCAGCATTTGTGCCCTTAATTCGAACGTTTCCTTTTTAAAAACATGTAACAGTTCTTAATTTTATTTGAAACTTGCCTAGTCTTGCATACACAAAATGAAAGGAAATAATTTCCAATACAGACTTCTACAGTTAGTGAACTGTGTACAGTACACGTTTGATCAGAGCGAGCAAACATTCCGCGCGGATGCTCGGACAAAGCAAATTGTACCCTGCTTTGAATTTTATATTCAGTACAGTTCAATCTCCCTTTTAAATTTCAAAGCATATGGACCATTACTACGAATTGACCTGAAATTTTAAAACAAACGTCCTTAAAGAAAGGAAGAGCTTAATATAATATTCTTCTACCCCATCGCTTACTCTAGTAATTTTACAACTCGATCTTTCTGAAGGCAAAAGTCAAAATTGTCTTGAAATTGAATTCTTAAGCTCTATGATAAAAAGTTCTAAAACTCTGCTGATTTGTTTTCAAATTAAATGAGCTTTTTGATACAAAAAAACTTATGGAGGTACAGAAGAAAACAGCAAATAAACCCACTAGTTCTAATTCCAAGGAACGGCACATCTCGCTCAAAGGACTCAGGGAGGTAAACATAACATTCACTTCCAAACCAGCAATTCTAGATCCCAAAGGATTTATAATATTTCAGCTGGTAATGAGGAAACTTGTTAAACTTTGAAGTCTTCCAGCGGTTAAACTAATCAAAACTCAGTGAAGTCGGTAACAAGCACAAAGAAGTGCATTTCACGCTTTACCTAACGCTGCACGTTATAATTCAAAAATTGTTTAATACACTTAGGTAAAGATTGGCTTACTGATATTAGAGATAATCAGTAATGATCGTATGTTTCTTAACATAAATAGGTAGATCAAGTTTCTATTTGTATTCTGAATAATCTAATTATGGTATATGTTACCCAATCGGAAAAGATCCGTTTTCATATTTTGGTTGCTTCTAAAAAACATCTTACTGATGAATTCGAAAATATTTTGAGCACTCCACATACCTACGGACCTACATTTAAATATTTTTGTGTTACGGGAGCACTCGCCCACGCCCATGTACATAGGTCCTAATAGGGCTACTGTCCGATCGATGTCCACCGAAGCGGAAAGGAGATTACTGTCGTGTACAATGTTAAATCGGCTTACCACCGGTGGTCACATCTAAGCATGGCTGCCGTAAAATTTTTCACTTTCCTGGCATATTCCGCTCTCATACATAAGATATTGGGGGTGGAATGACGCGGGGCGCGAAGGAATATGCGCACAACGATCGATTGCGGCGCAGCCCGGCCAGTCTCGTCCCGCACTCGTTGCCAGCGCGCCCACGTCTCTCGTGCCCTTACAAAAATTACGCATTGAAAATCACCATCACAGACAAGTGTTGTGCCCTCATGTTGTGTTTGTGAACTGTGTGTGCCAACCGATCAGCCGGGACCCTCGAGCGTAGTGGAGCGGAACGGTAAGCGTTTGTCTGGATGGAACCTTTTGTCACTTTCAATTGGTAGTGACTTAAAATTTTCACTTACACACTTTTCGTTTCGTAGCATTCACTGCCTCGAGCACCTTTCTGTTGATTATAAACTTAGTTCTAACTATGTACTAATTCTATAAGTCACTAATCAAACAAAGCCAGGATTAAGTACTTAACTTATGTGTTCCAAACTGCTCGTACGGGCTCCACCGGAACGTTAAGCTACCTTATATAATAAATCCCATGTCGTATACATTATGTTTAAGTATGCACATAAATATTGTTAACGTATTAAACCGAGGCCTCCTTTACGTCGTCTTGTCAATTTAAGAACTACCTTTAAGGACTGAATTACTTATAGACATACTAAACTTACGACAATTTATGTTCCCCTTAAAATTTATGTTAATGATCACATTTATTCGCAGGGGATAATGGAACGGGTATTTGTAATTCTAAATTTAATGAAATCAGGCATCGAAGCCATGGAGTTTAATATAGAAGACCTTCAAAGCTTAAACTTAACATTAAGTATAGCTAGGGTACAATGATTATGATATTTATATGCTGAAACCCCAATTAGTGTCACCTCGGTAACGAGACAAGAAAGCCTCGTTAGATGTCTAGGTTATTACCTAAATTAGGCCTTAAACTGAACCTGACCCTGAAACCTCGTGAAGTATCCACGTCTTCAAACCTACATTATGCCAATTACCACAAAATTAACTTTTGGTCCATATATAATATTATTCTGATTTAATTTTAGGATCAGTATAGCCTGATGTCATGTTGTTCTAAACTATGTATTCACTAGCTCATCAATAGTTATGGAATAAGAATTACCCATGTAAATAAATAAACATAACATAAAATAGTTCATAGATGTTCATACATACATAATTAAATGTTATAAATTTAGCATCACCTAGAAACACATATAAAAGCATCTAGTTGCGTAACTATAAACTAAATGTAAATAATTTCTCCATTAGGTACATCATATAATATTGGTAAAAAGCTGATAGTCATTACGAAAATAATTTCAGAATGTTCAATTGATTTATGAAGGGCCCTCAGAGCTATACATTCAAAATTATCGTTTCAATCAACATACAATCAGTCTATTGTTCATCAATAAAACATTTTTCCGACGAATACCTTCGAGTGATCCACTGCAACCAAGTAGTGGAGCATCATTACTAGCATCTGGCATACGTCCAACGTATCGAGGCACCGTCGATTCTATAGAAACGACTCCTCTCGAGAACTTACCGTCATGAATTATTTCATTCGTACGACTTAAGATATGTAGGTCACGTTTGGAAACACATTTATGAGGTAAACTCGATATTTTTCTGTAAGTTTACGTTGTCCTCGAGCGATAAATCTCGGTCTCCGTTTTGGCCTTCTTTGTTTTTCACGAAGTTACAGACATATTATAGACGAGCAGAACCTGCGGATTCGCCCGTTACATTATCGAAATTTTCACGCGGATTCCTATTTTTCTCGTATTAAATATAGCCTATGTTCATCAAGGATAATGCAGGATTCTAATGGTATAAGAATTTTTCAAATCGGTCCAATAGTTTCTGAGCCTATTCAATTCCAACAAACAATAATTAAATCTTTTCTCTTTATAATATTAGTATAGATTTTCTAAGGGTTCTCATATCTTTTTAAATTGTATCCAAGTTTCTCGTTACCACCTTTTTTATATTTATGATTCTTATCTTGAAGCTGTATACTTATAAATTTAGAAAGATATACTTTTACAGAGATCGTTATATAATTGTTGTTTTGTTTGGCAAGTGTAGATGTCACGCGATGTTTATCCTCTTTAGCTAAATTGCTCTTTAGAATGAAGAGGCTTTGCTGGCTTGTTCTCAGGGCCGAGATTTAAGCGGAATAATTGAGACAAACACAAATATTATGTTGGAGCTGATTTAAACTTTTGTAACTGGAAATATAGAATTAATCCAATGCATAAATAAAATAAACCGATGAGTTATTTTTGCAACAATATTCGACTAAAAATACTAAGATTAGAAGTTGATTAATAAAATCACTTTATCATATTTTTTATTGATGAATTAAATAAATCGAATCAATTATCATATTATTTGAAATAAGATCTAAAATTGATTTTTACAATCGGTCTGATTTTAGCTTACTTACCACTGTGGAATCTTATTCAAGAAAATAAGAAGAATTTGTAATAAATTTATTGACGATTACATAGTCATTATAAATCAATAAGAGTTAGAGAAAATGAAGGATGGCTGATAATAAATGGTAGTTATGGCTGTAATGATTAATGTTACGACATCCTTGGAGTTTAGATCCTATTAAAATACCTACTTTTTATTTCGTAGCTTTTATTTCCAGCAGATTATTCATATGGAAAGAAATTAAGTCATTTCAATCATTCATGTCATTAAAAATGGTAATTGAAATCACGTTAATTAATGTACTAGTTTCATACAAACCTAATGAAATGTACTCTATATTAAGTCTATTTTGGGTTATTTTCCAAATATGTAGTTGAACGAACCTAATTACATGTACTGTATATTAATTAAGGCTACTTTGGTTTATCTTCCAAAAAGTTGAACAAAATACCTATCCATCCTATCCATCACCAAGATATCGATTATGGATGCCCGCTTGACCCTTACCCGATTAATATTTTACATTGTCTATCGTTCATGAATTGTGTAACCCTTGGCAACACCGACAACTTTGTTACACCGTTTTGTTTCTAGGGTTACTACAAACACGAAATCTTTATTTTCTCCTTAATGTTTTGAAGGTGGAAGAACCCTCTATAGTTCGACTTCAGCGGTACCACCGCCACACCTATTTTTGCCTTATAACAACAGTGTTAAGCTATGCTGTGTTCTGGTTTGAAGGGTGTGGTATGGGAGACATACTTTTTCGAGGCTTTCCAGGTTAGCCCTCAGGGGTAGCGGCGCAACTGTGTCCGACCTCAGGTAGGAATTTGATCTTATCTGGGGTTGATGTCAGATGTCCATGTCTGCTGCTTCCATATTATATAAAAAAAATGTCAGTCTGGGTCTGTTAGTATTACGCTACTTCTTCAGCGCAGCTCCTTCTACCAAGATAAGCATAACGTATTATCAACTCATTACTGTCCCATTGGGGACTTCTCTGGAAGTAAGAGGGATTTAGGCGATAGTTCATCACAGTGGTAAAGTGCGAATTGGCTTATAAATATGTTTTGGATCTCTTTCAAGTCGCCTTCTGATCTGACCTTCTGAACATTTTCATCTCCTAAAGTCTATCTTTAATTCAATTTGACGATAATTTATTCAGATGTTTATTTTCTGATCAAAAATCTTATAGTTCTATAGAAACAGTTGCAAGATAATTCAGTACAGAACCCAAGATAGTCCGACACACGCTTCGCCAGTTTTTTCCTATTGGTTTCCGCCTTGCCCTGAGGCCGATACATTATTAATTTCCATTTCAGTTGCTTCCATTGTACTGTCAACTTGGCTGCTTCTTTATTCAAGATTCATTGTAACTGCCCCAATTATTTTTACTTTTGTATTTTTATATTATTTTCTTTACTGTCTTCTGTTAATTTTGATACAACACTGTCATTAACAAATAGGAATCCATTATAAAGCTATATAAAACGATATTTCAAATAATTTCCTTAAAAAATCCTGTAGACCTAAAAATTTTAAATGTCATTTGCAGAAACCGTACGGAATCACTTCCTAGCGCTAAAACCAAGTTTTTCTTATGCGTAGAGGTCCTTTACCATTTTTGGATATTTATTTATCTGGTGTAGTTTAATTGTGTATCTCTAACACTTTAAACATCTGCCAATGTATATTGCATCTTTTTTAAATTTTCAAATATTTCCAAAAAGTTCTTCAATTGAATCGTTAACAATAAAAGCAGTATAGTGCAACCATCTACTTCACTATTTAACCCAAGGCGTGGTCTACGCGGCTACTAGGAATTGAATGAACCTAGCATTGCTGCATTTCGTCCATTACCGTAATGAATTTGGTTTTGTTTGTAGTTTCTACGAGTTTTATTACACCTTTATATACATGTTCTCTATTTGCAAATGTTTGGTCTTTCAAATTCATGGTATTTTTCATGAGAACAAATATTTATCGCTTCAGAGTGAGCTCCCATAGCCATTTCAGCATGTTAGAGTGACCTCTCATTACCATGTCGGCAAGCCAGGATGAACTTTCACCACCATGTCAACATGCCAGTGTAAATTCTAGTCGCCATGTGATGAGTACAGAACAATTTGTCGTGTTTACTCTGTCACTTATCGCTTATTTCGTTTTGAAAAAATACACTAAACTTTTAGCAGTTTAAATAATATTACATAACATATCTAGTTATGGACATTTCAAAGTGTATTAAAAAAGTCAATACTGAAGTCTATCGGTTCATCGATTAGCAACTACAAAATAAATCCATATTTCAAGTCTAGAAATTTCCTTAAGTATGATGCAAGAAAACGGAAGTCGACATTCAGCATTTGCAGCATTCCGTATAAAAGTAATATATTTTGAAACAGCCAAAACGTATATCATAAAATCACTCGCAAACCTTATTGCCATAAATAACAAGCCAATAACTCTGCACCACTTTGATATTAACTCCAAAAGTGTAGTAACGTCCTTGTCAACCTTTACCAAACAGCCAGATAATATTTGCACAGCGGAATAAAATGTTATTCCGCGGCGTAACGAGCCTTGTGCAAACTTTTTGCGTTTACACACGTGGTATTGACCCAGTAGGCTGGTTAATGGCTGCAGTGTTGATCTAACAACTAAACGGCTTTAGTTACTAAGCTTCGTGTAACTTCGTCTGGAAGCACCTGCCTCTTTTCGTGAGTGTTGGTGACAAAGGCTGATTGCTCATTGCCTACCATCCCTTAAGCAATCAGCAGATGTAACGATTTGGTTGAAGTTAACGAGACTTGTCAAAAGTTGCTCAGCTTCGCTTAGACGACTATAGCCGTCAGCAAGGGATTAAATTGCATGCGATGGAAAGCAGAATTTACCTTTGAAGGCACCAGACATTTCATTAGGGCATAATCTGCATTTCTTGTCCCCAGATTAATAGCCCTTCATCTTTTTGTATGTAGAAAGTAGTATCGTGTAAAAGGCTGACAGATCAATAATAATGATTCCACCTAACAGAAGTTCGCAATTACAAGCACATGAATTTGTGAAGTCTAATTTTTCGAAGATATAAAAGTTTGTGATCTACTTGATACGGTAAAAAAAAACATGATGAGGAATTTTCAATCGTTAATTTACACAATTCTTACGAGGATATCTTTATACCCGAATCATAAAGCATGTTACTCATTTCTAATACTTACATGATTTAGAAAATTCAGAGATCCCTAAACTTCAAACTTCAGACTACACCAACCTACATAAGGAGCTGTAGTTCATACCAGTAGTAGCAGTTCATACTACTTTATTTCACTTTAAAATCATTCGCGTTATTTACAGCAATGTACATTGTACAATCATACCATTTTATTCACTTTTTACTTACCATTACTTTAAAGTCATTCGCGTTATTTACAGCAAAGTACGCTATAAACGTACCAGCGATAAGATTAGACCATCCATTACAGCCCGGTCGGTAGTTTTACGTCACACGACTTCCGGACCGTTAACGTTAACCGGACGACTATCCGTAAATATGAGCTTCGTAAACTTTGTTAATGTTCTTGCTTGTTTTGAGGCTAGGTATTTTGAAAAGACCGTATGCATTATGCAAATCAAAATAAATATTTTTGTAAAGTTACGCTTGAACGGACAAGACAAGACTTCGCAACACATTTCTCCTATATCTCCTAATCTTTCTCCATAATTCATAAAAATGTATTATT
>DWIJ01000171.1:0-13301 GCA_018248315.1 Chioides albofasciatus
TGAAATATCCTGATCGCTACTACTAATAAATTTCTGTAATTCACCTCTAAAAGGGTTAAAGTATTTGTTACTTAAAGTTGTGAGCTAAAAATCAATTTAGAATGTCCTGTACAAATGTCTTTGCCTTACTCCAACCTTTGAACAGGAACTCGATAGCACTCAGCCAAATGGTATCATCTATAGGTACATGTAAATAAAATTGGAGTATCTGTGTGTAAGGGCAAAATTTAAATTATTATTAAATATTCAATGCATATGGAAATATCAAAGACTTATAACAAAACTCTAAATTATCTAGGTATTTTTTGTCTGTTGGTTTCGCTCAATCTCCGTAAGGGCTAAATGGCTTTTGATGGGACTTTCACAGGCTGATTTTATTACAAAAAAAAAAGAATTAAAGCCCTTAAAATTTACGAATACGTTTTATAGTATTAGCAGTTTTAAATGCGGATAAAACCGCGAGGCACAGCACATTTTATAAACAGTCTAAGACAAAAAATATTTATCTTTATTACCTTTAATAATAAAGAATGGACAATTTATGATATAGTTACGCACTAATCTTCCAACTTGCGTTGTATAACGGTTCAGATTTGCACAAGCCGCGGGGCTATGTGCGCGTCGTACAAATAAATAAGACAAAAATCAGTATCGTTTTCCTATTTGTTGGCCAACTGATCCTTTTTTGATTGTTTGTTTTGTTATAAGAGATTTGTATTAAAATAAGTTTTTACGAATAAGCTTTCACGTATTCTCATTTGTTCTTAGAAAATCTTCATTCGGTAATCATATCGCGGGGTGCATAATTACAAAAAAAATAGTCCAGCATTTTGGGGCGTGCAAACTAATCATCCAAACCAAACATATGCATAATTTGCGCTTAATCGGTTATACTTAACTGGGTTAAAATTCAGTTGCAAGATTTAGCCCATACATAGAAATCAAAACAAACTAACAAAGCATAAAGGGTTGTTATACTAACAAATTCTTAAATAGATTTGACAGTAGAATCGCCGCAGTCAAGGATTTTACCATTGTTGAGGATTCACTACAACTAAGACGGAACTAGAGGCTTATAAAATGAATTATTCCACTTCGGCATTTAGTTAAAATGATACTACCTACATAGTTTATCTATTAGGTCGTTTCAGGCATTTCAGTTGGAAGTTC
The DNA here is from genome assembly GCA_018248315.1 of Chioides albofasciatus. Lineage (NCBI taxonomy): Eukaryota > Metazoa > Arthropoda > Insecta > Lepidoptera > Hesperiidae > Chioides > Chioides albofasciatus. The sequence goes on from DWIJ01000171.1 coordinate 1,171, forward strand.
TCCGAGTTATATTATCTCGGATTTCAGAACTTCTACATACTTGTACAACTTATTCATTGATTTATTGTATATCTATGTATATCGAATTAATACGGTAAGTAATACGAAACCTAATAACATTACTACGGTGAAATTCTCTATTTATCGTTATTATTTTCCATCATAACCTTCATCGCAATTTATAATTTGGAAGTTCTATAAAAATATCATTCATATATGAACTAATTAATCGATCTTGAGTGGTTGAAAAATGAATTTTCCAATTTTAATTATTGACTAAATCATAAAAGTAAAATTGTTTAACACATATTATATTGTGTACACACATTATAGCGCTATCTGTAGGTAGAAAGAAAATACAGAGTTTATGTGAAAAGCTCATGCACGAAAGTGCGGATGAAAACCACAGAGAAAAGTTCCTTCTAAGTAACTAATTGGTGAATGCAATTGAAAAATCTTGTACAGCATCAACACAAAAAGAAAATTTGATTTACATTATTTTGTGTGAAGACAGTTGTTCTCAGTTTTTTAAGCAAGTGTGTATTTTGCTTAAACAACTGAGAACAATAACAGAATGCCAATATTTTAAAGTACCTAGGTTCAATGAGACGTACGCACTATGCATACGTTTTGTACAGCGAGATATAGGAGAGAAGCTTTAATATAAAACTAGTATTTATTCGCGGTTCCGCATGCGAGGAACTTTGTTAATACTTGCCAGCGTGGTGAGACTTGACAAATATCATACAAATATCATTGTAGTTCCATCTACATTTAGAAACATGCACCGGTAAAATGAAGTGACATAGAAAAATTACAATTCACAAATTAAATCACACAAAAAAACAATACTCTCAGACCGACAACAGACTCAGAAGCGATTTCTTAAATCCTCTGCCTGATCGGTAAAGTAATCACTCAGCCATGTAAATCATCAAAATATATTGAAACATACATACAGGGTATCTAAACAGACAGACGTTTGGGTACTTACACATACATAAAAGGGAGATAAGCGCTATTGGCGTAGTATGAAATCCAGGCCTGCATGGCTTCACAGTCATTTTCGTAAAAGCTAGCCATTGTCTCTTTGGATCTTTCCCAAATCTCGCTCAAATTACCAATACGAAGACAAAAAGCCATTAGACTTTGATGGCAGAGGCGTATGAAGGAACGGACAGGCTCTTCTAGTCTTTTAGAGACAGCGAATATTTTTTTGATTTAGTGTAGATTGAATATACGCCGAATCAAATATTACCCTGTTACGATTGAATAATCTGTTGTACTCGCATCATAGTGAGGTCTAGAAATGTATGATATTAGTTATTATCTATATTCGTTACATTGCTTTTAGTTATTTTGTATTTTAACCCGGCCGTAAAAACAGAGGTTTTATAAGTTTCTGGTGTGTTTATGCTAAAACTGTTACCAATACTACTGTTAGTAGTATAATACTAGTACTAATAACTCGGGTATACGACTACTAGTACTAACTAGATTCCACGACGCGACAACGCTTAGATCAAAATATTATTTTGTAGGTACTTTATAATAGGTCTTTACGAGCAGGGCAAATTTTAAAATTTTTATTGAATTTTTATCCATTCTATTGTTGATTATGTAATTATGTATATTCGTAACCTTTACAACGTTTTTATTTTCACTTATTAATACTTTTTAATTTTGTAATAACTATTTTAATTAGTGTTTGTTTTTTGTTTTAGTATCCACGATTATTTTACTGGCAACCGCATTGTGGGAAATAAATTGCAACCGCTAAATTTATGACACGACAATTAAACCCGTTGTTTAAACAATAATGTGAAATAGGCTGTTTTCGAAGATTTTTGATTATGTGGGGAACACATGTCGTAAAAATAAACTTCTGTACTAATGTACTATGTAGAATTATGGTTCCTTTAGGGGTAGGTATTTGACTTGATATTATTACAGAGTTATTTCCATGAACATCGGTCGTGATTCAGATTACAAACATTTTTATCTTATGCTGTAATGCAAAATCAAACAACATTATATTCATTTCAGAAAAGATTTTTTTTATCATAATCTCCAACTTAATCGTAAATCTTTTATTAATGTAATCACTAACTATTGACAATCAATAAAACATTAAAAACGCTAAAAGCGCTAGCTGTAGTCGACTGGATATACATAATATATCTTTCAAGAAATCTTGATGACAAAACGCATAATTTAACGCATAATAGAATTCATTCTTGACTTAAGGCTCCTAAACTAGGGGAATAACTTTAAAGAGGCAAAGATTTATTCTAGGTCGGACCGCGGTCTTTAATTGGGGCCCATTCAACTGAGATATTGGTCTGGTTGGAGAACGTCATTACAATTTTAGAATAATTAATTCTCACCAAATTATTCTTAGGTTATTTGAGTAATTTGACTCGTTGTAGAATTTTCACCATAAAAATTCTAGAAATTGTTGTTTTATCAAGATGTATCATCGTTTATACGTATCTGTAAAAATTAAAATCTATGTTTTGGCGCAAACTAACGCTTAATCATTATTAACCTTTTAGATCTTATGTCCATTAGGGCAAAAGAGTTAATAATATAGTTATTTTTACATGTACAAATTCAATAAATCATTCTAATTTTTGTCTCTCTGTATGTCCATTGTTGGAATCGACTGATCCTATTAAGAAGAGACTTTTATAAGAATATTTTATTTCACAGTTCATATTAGGTACCTTGTCTTGATTACTTCCTCTCTTTCTAGTAGCAACCCTTCGCGTAATAGAGAGCGCACTACACTTCAGATAACGTCCACCGCTGCCACATCCAGCCACTCTATCAACATCTCAAAGAAGTAGGCACGGAAGTGTCGCTTACAATATTACGATGTTAACCGCCGTAGACGATTTACATAACTCAAGGGCTAGATACGCCCATTCCTTACCGTATGCCTTGATTTAATGAACGCGAAACGTTAATTGGGCCTTTTAGTCGCGGGGTAATAATAACTATAGCTTTAGTAGTTATACGGTTATTTCAGTTCGGTTGAAGTTATTTCAAGCCCCTGTATTAACATCCCTAAATAACTTGAGGGTGAAGTTCGTTTAAGTTATTCTACTTATATTTTAACTTTCTACGGCAGTAATGTTTAAATGCTTGTGGATTACAATCTTTAATTTTGAGTTTTGTTGTTTTATTATATCAATCGTTGGATGCATTGTTATGTCCCACATGGACGTTAATGAAAGCAATCTTTGAGATGCATTACTTGGCTCCAGTGTGTGATAGAGCACTCACACACAAGAATTTCTAAGTCCTTTTGAAGGAAGTTCTTGATCTCGAAGAGTTTCAACGCTCTCTATCTCTCTACTTCTCTCTAATCTTCAGTTGACCGTGGATAGACTTGTAGAATAGATTACAGCATTTGGCAGAAGCTGGACTAACGTACATGTTATAAAAAAAAAAATTTAACAAAAAAATAAAACCGACTTCTATGTCACTACAAAGTAAGAAATAATTGAAATAAATTTTGATTTCCTACATAGTTCTGAAGTCGGCGCTCATATTGGACACTACATATTTACGTCGTGATGCAAGGAAATATATTGAGCGCCGACTTCAGAACTATGTAGTAAATCAAAATTTATTTCAATTATTTCTTACTTTGTAGTGACATAGAAGTCGGTTTTATTTTTTTGTTAAAAATTTTTTTACACCATGTTGATTTTTATATGACAATGGTTTTGCAGATGTGTATTTCGAAATTCTCATGGGAACAGTTTAATCATAATCCAAATAATCACATTGAAACACGGTAAAGCTAGGCGGTATGGATATAATTATTGATACCTTCACAAGAGGCATTGCACTTTACAATGGTAATAAATAAATCCCCACTAGACTAAAAAGAACAAAACTAACCTGACAGCCTCTCTATAGTTGCCCAAGCAGTAATGCGCGTAGCCGAGGAAGTGGCAGGCCTTGGCTTCAGCGGTGACGTCACCCAGCTCCTGCGACAGCATCAGGTGCTGCTCGTAGTAGGGCACGGCTTGCGCGAACTCGCCGCGGGAGGACAAACAGTTCCCCAAGTTTAGGAGAGCGCAAGCTTCGCCCGCTGCATCTTTTAGTTCACGTGCTATTCCTGTTAAAGATGAATGATGATGTTTATACTATATTTAGGCGATAATTTTCATTTTATTTCATGAATTCGTGAGTATAACATATGTATAATTTGTGTTACTTTAAAATAAAAATATTTTGTACTTTTTTGGAAGTTATTTATATTGCATTGGGTTACCGCTAGCGACGATATTTGTGCTTCGAAAGGCACACTATACCACTAACCCTGGTTGTTATCATTGGAAATTATTTGCTAAGACTGGTCGGAGTTCTTACAGGTGGGTGGTCATAAAACATCTGACACACGCTAATCGACCCCTGTTCAGTAGTGAAAGTAAAATTAAAAAATATTCACTTATCTTATATAATCACTTACCTAAATGTGCTCTATAATGGAACAATGCCATATCATGCGCTCCTAACGCTTGATAGGCCACAGCGAGGTTGCCATGGGTAGAGGCTTCCGAGCTCCTGTCGTGAACTTCCTTGGATATCGTTAGCTCTTGCTTATGGTACTTGATGGCCTGTTCATAGAAACCAGCCGCTGAGTACGCGTTGCCGATGTTACCATACGCACGGCCCATGCCAGCCTTATCCTGTGTATTGAAAATGGTTTCAATATTTTGGCGGACTTTTTTGGATAAGAGGTATTCAGTACATGTGATATTATTATCTGTGGAAAAAGGGCCTTCTCTGATTGTCAGATTAAAGCTTGATGGAATATTAAAAAAAACATTTGATAGTGTGATTTAAGATTTTGCAGTGCCATCTGTAATTGAATTGTAGTGAGAAGTAACCACAACATACTTCAGATCAGCAAAAGCGGGCACAAGCACTAAACTTTGGTAGAAATATTTTCCTGGCTGAGCCCATGTATTTATTTGACGTTTATGAAATTTTCAACCATCAAGATCTGTTCATTTTAGTAATATAAACGTATGTACAAGAAATTCCTTCTTTTCTCATTGATTAATGGGTTTTAAGTTAGTAAACTCGTCTCACTTACACTTTAAAAGACCTTAATGCATTTTTGATGCGCGTCAATTACATGCAATAAGTGCAAATGTTCGAAAAATTAAAGGTCTACGCCGCAAATCGCATAAGGATATCAAAATCAAATTATATATTCAGTATGTAAAAGTTCTGGCCGAAAGAATTGGTTAAAATCAAAAAGAAAAGCCGTATTTACAGAAATCGTTATAAATAATCCTTCACGAACAATCTACTTTGCCATGTTAAACTTCTATTCATTTCTTATTTGCATAACATAAAGAAAATATTTATTACTGTATTATGACTAAAGGTTTATGTTAAGATGGTCACATCAATACAGTCACAATATGATTAGTCTGACCAATTGAAATATCAATCTCCTTGCAACAAACTTACAATATTTACCAAAAGTCCGCGGCGATTAATTCCAAATCTCTTTATGGTTATCCTTTTTATATACCCTTCCCGTATATGGCACTTAACGTAAGATAATATGTGCATGTGATTCCCTGAGCACTTGATATACGATGCCCAAATTCGAATAAACCCATGGGTTTACAACACAAGTAATTCTAGTGTACGGCTAAGAGTGTAGATAGGATCATTTAAAAAGAAAGAGTAAAAAGGTAGCGTGAAATCGTCTCATAGTGTGCCCAGTATGCATGACTGTTCTAAGCCAAAATCCGAGTACGAAACATCTTACAACTTACCAAAAGTACGACAGTCAATTCATCTCTGACGATGGCTGGCAGGTTGTTTCTCCCAAATGGCACTTAACGTAAGATAATACATACCTGTAATTGCCTGGCAATGGAGAGATGTGCCTGATGCAGCTTGAGTGCGGCGTCGTGTTCCCCGAGCAGTTGATACACGATGCCCAAATTCGAGCACGCCCGCCCCTCGCCCACCTGAAGCGCGCGATTTATTACTTTAAGTTACATGTATCATTATACTGATGCAGGTTTTCAATTGTTTTAACGTTAGTAATTATTTCGGTCTTTTAAAAATAGTGTACTTATTAACTTTCCGAGTGTATGAATGTTTTTGGAGAACGTAATACATTGTTACGATGAGATGAGTATTATAAATACACAACATGCTCAGAGAATGTCTATGAACGGTAAAAAATGTGATACATAGTGAAATGTTTATATGTGCATATCTTGAATGTGTATATCTTGAATTTTCTTGTTACCTTATCTCTTGCTGCTAAAGCAACATCTAGTTGTCTTTCGTGCCATTTCTTAGCTTGAGCGTAGTCACCAGCACATCTGTTAACAAGATTGTTTATGAAAATATTTTGTGTAATTTGTTCGCAAGAAGGTACATCGTATTTGAAGGAAATGTTATAGAATGGAACCTTTTGTAGTTCGATTCTGGAGGTACCATCGCTACATCTTTTTCTGCCTCATGATTGCAGTTTTCAGCACTGCTATGTTCTGGTGCGAAGAATGTGTTCAGCGAAACAAACTCATTCCATGCATTCCAAATTGTCCTCAGGAGTAGCAATGCATCTCTGGTTATCCTGAGGTAGGATTCTCATCTTATCTGAGATTGAGAGCGTAACCGAATCGAAACAGAAATACCGCTATATCCTGATATGGTTTCAAGTACATGACTTATAACAAAATCAAATTGAAACGCTTCATGCTCACATATTTGATCTATAACAAACACTGCTATAAGTCAACAACATATGGTGTTGGACATTGATGTATTTTTTGCTGTAAAGCTAACGGTACTCACCGTGCCGCATGCCCTAAGCCGGCGTAGGCTCGGGCTTCAATGGCTCTATCGCCCAAGTTTTGAGCGATTCTGAGAACGTTCTCGTGGTAAGCTATAGCTTGGGAAAAGTTCCGTCTGTAGTGATAAGACGAGCCTAGGTTCGAGTATGCTCTCGCTTCTTCCACCTGAAATTAATGTTTTCTTAAGTCCAAAAAATTATTTCTTTTATTGGTCTATTTCTCACCTAATATTGGGTTTTTAAAAATTTAATGGGTAATTAATTAAATCGATTGTAATATCTTTAAAAATGATCATATTTAAACTATATACATCCATTTTTTTATTATTAGGGTTTAATCTCAAAAACTGGCAAAATTCATGTTTATCTAGGATATTAATTCATTTGTTTGTAAAAAATGTTATTTAACGTAAAAGGCGTATATGCACAATCGTTGCACTGAAATATCATTGAGACATATTTGTTAGACGTTACCAAATAAAGCTCTCCACACCATACTTTCTCTAAGTTTCCGAGAAAAGCTTTTTATTTAGTAAAAGCTCTTTAAGGTAAAAGTACCCTGTCTCCACACATCATGGCAACGCGTTTAAGACACATTGCATGAATACTTTACATTTCTGACATGTCTCAGGAAAAACATTCATAGTTTTCCGACCACAACCCCGTTGTAAAGTTAAGCCCTTATCCGGATTAAAGGTCCACCCGGGAATAAGTTATAAATACTTTTTATTACTTCTATTTAACTATAAAGAGATATATGCAAGTCTAATCACGCATTGCTTATTCATGATCGAGTAGCGCGTTTTATCATAAACACTTTTTTGCTGAAAGTTTAACGCACTTCCAGACTAGTTCCTGCGCCTCCTGTGTTGATAATTACAGCGTTCTTGCTTTTTCACTTTTTCATTCGTAACGAACTAAATAGGTATGTATGTACGTGGTATGTAATGTCGATTGGAATTAGAAGCACTCGTAGATCTTATGTAGAGATGTATTAGTCCCATTTATGTGTTATATTGAATTAAAATACAACTAGCAATTACGATATATTCTTGTAAGATAATTGCGATTTATACCTACTTGCAAATCTAATTTTTAGTTGACTTTACTAGTAATATAGAAGATTCATAGTTTGTTTCTATAGTAGATGTTAAAACGTAATGGAATGCTAATAACGCCCGATTTTAATACTCAATCTATCTAAATTTGGATTTTGGCTACCAAAGATCGTAATTTGACAATTTCTTGTATACAGAAGTTATCATTATGATAAGTCTAATAACACGTGAGAGTTCAAGCTAATTCTGTATGCATTATATTTACGTAAAAATAATATCACAGATTTCATTTTGAAAACGTTCCTTAAGTATGAATATAAAAGAGAAGCTCTTCCTGCATTAGTAGATATTATCGTTTGTTTACCCAGCCCTAATATCAACATACCTGGTCCCCCAACCGTCTAGCCAGTCTCAAATGCTGAGTATGACAATCCACAGCGGAGTCGAACTCTCCCATCGCCAGGTACACGGCGCCGACGTTCCCGATCTCCCTCGCTTCCTGTAGCCGATCCCCCATTTGTTTGACAAGCTGCACGCATTGCTTGTGGCTGGCTAGTGCGTTTGGGTAGTCCCCGATGGCAGTGTACACGTGTCCCAGGGACGTGAGCGCCGCGGCCGCAGCTTGCGTGTCCTGGGGAAGATACAAAATCAACATTATAATAGAAGAAAAAAACTGTTAATAACTTTTCTTAAACGTTTTTTTTTGTTTTGTTTGGTAGTTATGTTGCCTAGCCGTTTGGCCTGTAGGCCATGCCAAAAAATGAAATATACGTACACACATACATACACTGTAAAAGGGAATCAAACCCTAGAATTCCTGAGTGGCAAGGTAATGTCAAATGTGAAACGTGTAGCGAAGGGGTCGCCAAACAGGAAAAGCAGGGTATATAGAAAGTTATTCTACGTATGTGTGTTTCTTTCGTGTTATCTTCATTAAGTATCTTTTTTTATTTTAAGCTGTTAAACCGACTTTATCAAAATATTTAATACGCAGTGTCGTATATTCTCATGAAACTCATAAAATGTTATCTCGTAAGCACTACAAATCAATAGTATTTGTAAGTAAATTTTCTTATCAGTGTTTTCTAAAATATGGTCCAACTACTTTATTTTAAGTTTACTTTACCCGTTCCTCTAATAAACCTTTAGCATAAGCTTGTGTAACTTTATTTCAATGGTAATAAGTTCTACTTTCCTGCAAACGTCATTGAGTGTGTTTGTAGTCTTTGGGAGATAAAAGGATTATAAAAGCAAACAAAAAAGAAAAAACATTAGAATGCAGCGCATCCTTTTCACCGAGGAAGTTGAGGCAAAGGAAAAAATACCCGACGACAGCCAATAGGTTCTTTGTCTCGGACGAAATGGAATAGGGAGGAGCGCCGTTATCAACGGGTTCGATAAATTTAACTGATACTACGGACGAAGGAAGTTATTTTCTTATGCACAATGTAAGTAGTTCAGTGGTTACTATTTAAGATGCAATTCCATGATAATAATATTTTTTTTTGTCGAATAATATCTAATGTGCCTCAAAATAACATCATGGTTAAGCAATAAAACATAATTTTATGCTTATTACTCACAACGACAATTTCACGACGCATATTTAAACCATTGCGTTAAATCGCATTTAAAGCGGACATAAGTTTATTGACTTCAGAATATTTATAGAAGCCAAAAAGGTTCGTTTCTTTCACTGTCTCATTCCTTCGAATCAATGTCAAATTAATCCTAGCGCGTCAAGTATGTAAATTCTGCATGAACAATGTTGCACGAACAAATAAGACGCGATCTTTTAATTTAAATTCAGTTGCAATGACTGTCGATGGATTATAAATAAAATCGATAACCCCGACATCGACTTTCCAGTGACAGCTAGGGACCACACTAACGTTAAGTCGGCCGGTCCAACAATCTAGCTAATTAAGTATGTGCAACATGATACGATAACGTGGTGATTTACATATTGACTCGATCTCCTTTTCCAGTTTAATAGAAGGCACGGCGATGCTCTCGGATATCTGTCACTACACAGCATTTAAACGTACACAGAGCGGCCAGAGAGATCTGTGTCTTAAACCGAAACGACTTTAATAAATAATACCTTGAATGAGACGCGTTTATCAACCTCCATTATATTTTCTTTTGTAGGCTCGTTTGTTGGATTGCTAGTACAATGCGATACAGTGTCGACTATTATGCAGAAACTAGTATCAAGTACACCGCGTTCTTGGGCCCTTTGTTTCTTTTTGTCGGACGTCAGTCCCGTTGTATAGAACTAAAGAATCCCGTGGATCTACTTGGAATTCTACAAAGCAATACAATTGTGGTCTCACGCTTAATTTGTGATGTTGGTAAGTGAATACCTACAGTCATTTCTTATTTTACATTACCCATTTGGTAATATCAGGTAACTTGAAGTCATTTCATGTGTAGTGGTCACACAAGCTGGACGTTTTTGGTCAGTCACAAATAAAATAGAAATTGAATCATTTGGAATATCTCATCTGAACTTACAACATTACATTGACTTATGAGCACTTCCAAACCGACAAAACAATAAATTCTCAACACGCGGATAATACATATAAAAAGATCATTCGAAATTTCTTGATTATTATTCTGATTCTCTAAAGTGCGTTGAAGCTGCTTCTAATATTTCTGTATGTCTCATTAAAACGAGATCAGTAGTTTTTGCGACGCCACATAATGAATAGCCGGACACAGAATTCTGTTTTAGTAATGATATCCTTTATGTTACGCTTAAAACACGAAAAAAATGTATTTTGTTTTGATTTATATATTCCACGAGGCAGGAATGTAAGTGGTGAAGTTTTTGTGAGGCTCCAAAAGTTCAACAGGATGCTCTATTTAGTTGCCTAAAGCTAACCAGTTATAAAACAACTTAATTATTTTATGATTACTTTGCATCCACGATTTTTCATTTGAAGTAGTCGTGCTTATAATGCTGTTCGCGGGATTTTCCATTTTGTCTAAAGCAAAATCATTGTGCTCTTAAATGAAATATATTTATGTTACAAAATTGTCAATTACAATAGTTTTTTCTTGGACTACTACCGGATTGAATTCTGATTCGAATGGTGTGGTAAAGGAGAGACTTTACGTAGGGCTACAATCTTATTTGAAGTTGATTAAGGTAGTCTGTGGGCGGCAGTGATTTCTTATTATTATACGAATTCAATTGACGATTCGCGTTGCGGTGAGTCCGCCATACCACTGGTCCGATGCGCAGTAGGTTCAATCCCTGGCCAGACAGATATGTAAATGATATATTTTTTGTTTTTCTCTTTATGAGTCCATGGTACCCATGATACAGGCAATCCTAATTGTTTTGAGTAGGAATTGTTTTTTAAATTAATATTATCCCAGATCCCAGCGCCAGGATTCCAGAAAAATGACCAAGATTCTAAGGCTCCACACGTTGCTTATTTTCTCACGATCTTGATCTATAATGTATGTCTTAAGTGAATAATTTCGGAATCAAAATGTCGAAGTTGGTTTTTACAGAGCAGACATTTCAATTTTCCCCATATGTATTAATTGAAGTATTTATGTCACTTGTTTTTACTTTAACATGGGTATGCATAAATTAACTATTTAGCAAGCTATCAACATGTTGGTATTTAGCTCCAAGAAAATGTTTCAAGGTATGTGTGTAAAACATCCAGTATCCATGATGATTTTGAATTGGCGTGGAATTTTCGGTTCATGAATATTCATTTTAAGTGAACGATTATTTTAATTACTTGTCTTCTGCCTTCACTGGACTAATAATTAAGTTTCGCTACATCATAAAACAAGGATGTGAAAATATTTATGATACATGGATTAAGTAGGCATTTCATAAATGCTTAAGATGAGAAGCATTTTTTAAATAAATTACCTCACTAGTATTCCGTGAATAATTTTATTATTAAAGCATAATTATGATATTGAAGTTATAAATAGTTAGCCGAATACTGGTAACATTCCCGAAATAAATGCTGTAAAGATGTTAGGAAAAGGAATCTATAAATTAAATAAGTGTAGTAAAAAAATGAATAAGTGTAGTAATGATCGTATATATTTTTTATAACAGAGTAGTAGCAGACGAGCATGCAGTCACATGATGGTAAGTACCTTCTGCCGCCCATAGACATCTATAATCAACCACAGATAAGATAAGATTCCTATCTGAGGTCGGCCACAGATGCGCTGCTACCCAT
>DWIJ01000172.1:0-13298 GCA_018248315.1 Chioides albofasciatus
AACAAGTTAAATCAAGCTCAGTCTCAGATCATATTTGTCAGCGTAAGGGCTACGTACTCGTGTAAAATGTTAAACACATAAAGGGCGTCACATCATCATCATTAGGTACGTGTTAATAAAGTCTTAAAGGGACTAAATACAACAACCATTTTGCTGCTAAAATAATTGCGTACACGTTGGATCGTCGCTAGTGATGAAAGGGACTCAGTCTTTCAAAAACAAATTGAAACGACAAATTTTTACTAACTCGCATGACGTCATGCCTAGTCTTCTAAGCCTCTTGAGGCATATACATATTATATAGAGTACGTCGAAGTCTTTTAACCTTAAGTCTTAGTTGTTTCTACAACTGTACAAAAAGAGCTACAAAGCTGTAAAAGATTCGTTGACAAGTTTACTGGAAATGTTTTCAAGTCGAGACTTGACTTCGAGACTGTCCACTTAACCAACTAAGGATTACATTTATATTCGTTTTATTATGACATAAACGGCTTACACATAAGATGCGAAACCAAATAGTGAAATAACGAAGTCTACATTTAAGTGGTTTGTGTGTTGTGAAATTGAATCAAGTATTTTATAAAAGACTTATAAGACTGAGTGTCTTTCCGTCGCCCGCGTGGTGGGTAATCGCGCCCGAATCCGATAACTTTCTTAGTCTGTAAACAGCCAGCTCCAAATAAAACGTCGTCTCATTAAACACACGAGCATATAACCTACGTTCAACACGCTTCACAGTCTGATATACATTTCTTTTCAGTCTTACCTACTATGCCAACAAGCATTGTTCCGCCTACCGTATATTTATCAATATTTTCTTTGATTGCTTAAATACACAATTTGTTAGGAAGATATTTAGAATTCCGTTCAAATCTGTTGTCTCCCAAGACAAAGACACATGATGTGATATGGGTCTGAATGCCTTTGCTTTACAAATATAATTGTAAGTATTCGGCTGTATGTTACTTTTTTAACGTGCCGTTATTAAAAATATTATGTTATAAAATTCTACTTTACACTGGTTGTAATGTTAGCTGGTGAGTACAATTGAATGAAAACAGTGTTGGTAACATAAAAGCGCGACGAGGAATTAATCATCTTAGCGTAATGAGCTCCCACTCAATACAAGCGCGACTGTTATACTGTGAACAAACATACGTTACTGATCTGGAATAGAATTTTGTTACTTGAGTTTTTTGATACTCCATAAAGAATTGCAAATTGATGAATAAATATTGTAGTTTAAAATTAGACAGAGATTTAACTCATAATTTTACATTTATAATATGTAGTAATATTGCATGGAAATTTTTCTAAAGCCTTAAGCTTAAGCGTTAAGCCTGCACAACTATGAAGCGTCGATAAATCAGCGACTCCGCACCGGTCGGTAATAAATTAGTTGAAAGAAGCGGCTTCCTTTGACCGCCTTTGCCGCGATATAATTAATTTAATTTGCATCGACGTTTTATCACCAGATGGTTTCGCACTTTTTAATCAATTTAGAATCAGTAAATATAACTTTCCTTTATAAAGTAATTAAAATAAATGTAACAATAAAATGCTTGTTTCTGTTTAATTATAACTTGCCTCGAATTGTTTCACGTTTGGCGTGACTTTTATTATTAATGGTGTTCGTGTATAAAGCTTTAATACAACGTTTCTTTACGTCACAAAGTGCGAGACAAACTCTCACTTGCAAGGTTCTGTAGCTACCATCAATTTTTTGTTTTATTTTAACTATTAGTATTTATTATCATAACAACTATAAAATACATGCTTTACGTTATAACATATTAAAATTTCTACATAAGTAACAGTCGGTTTCTTGTACATTGTACAAAACAATTAATCGCCCGTTTATATACTGTTTTATTTGTTGATATCTCGGTCATGGTGACTCTCTGTATCCCATCACGGTCGAAGAGGTAGTGCCCTATAATTCCGTACAGATGCACAGATAGCTAATAGGTTACGATTTTAACCTTTCTGTACGGAACCTTAGAAAGAAAAAGCGGAGTTGTACACAATCAATTCCCCGCAAGTACAATCCATTCGTTAGTTAGATCACGAGTGTATCTTGTCTTTCGATCGCTCAACCGGAAGAAACAAATCGCTTAACTGTTTATAGATTTATGCGAAGTCTGTAGTGATATGCAATTAGTGTAACTGCTTCCAATCGCGGAAGCGGCGAGCGGTCGACGACTCGCCGGCGAGCCGCGGCTGCTGACGCGATGGCCTTATTAGACGTAGTCTTACGTGAGATGCCTCTTAAATGACAGATAATTGGATACAAATTATATCGGATTAAGAAAGGTACTACATGGCTTAGAATAAAGGAACTAACTTGACTGTAAATCTTTGATGAAGATTGTTAAAGTAGTTGACAATTACACATAAAAAAGCCGACATTGCGTGGTTCGGTTGCTCCTTATTGTAGAGTTGAAGCGCTACTGTGTTTCGGTTTAATGCTTTAAAAGCTCACGTAGTTTCTACTTAAGACGTTCCAACTCAGCCTTTTGCCCCAAATATCGCGACAAGGTCAAGGAGAAACCCATTTGCTACTTCCATTTAATACAAATACCATCACATCCTGTTCCTTGTTCAAAGCACAAAGCAAATATTAGAACTTTACCTGACAGAAAATGAATAAAAAATATTGATATTGGATGAGATAAGTTGAGTGAGTAAACATTGATGCGAACAAGTTTATTGAAGTACCGATCAGTAAACAAGCGACGGAATTCCACGGAATCGATAAGGTGGTCGATCTGTGAGCACACAATGGCCGGCCCTGGCCCGCGGTCGCCGCGGGACTCGGGTGACGATCGCTTTGCGGAAAAATGGATTCGTACGCGGTTAGTCAGGTGTATTAGATTACGTGTGGTTGATGTTCGATATAAAATTTCAAATAACAACGTCTTGGTTTTATTATTCGTTGGTAGACAGGGGCTTCCTGTGTCTTCCTGTAGGCTAGACCCTGTCAGGCCATAATACTATGGCATAATCGTTAGTAACTTTAGCTGGTAATTTTCTGTAATACTGTTTAGTCTACTATGATATGTAAACAGTTTGGACTATGAAACTACTAAGGAATCCTGTATATTTTTGGAACAAAATTAACATGAAAATCCAGCCTAAAAGATTTAACCATTAGCGCTTCAAGATTAGCAAACATACTGACAGAAAAATAAACTAAAAAGCGGAATGTAAAATGCTTTATTCTGCTAATAACTAAGAAACACGTCACACCACAATTGCAGTCTTTTAATGAAGACATAGAACGTAAGCTGGCAAACGAGCGCTCGGGGATTCGCAGCAACCTCACAAAAAGCTGGTTGACTTCTAATTAAATAAACGTGTACAAGACCAGTGGCATAATTGAAACGAGATTGAAAATCTGTAAGTGGAGCAGCAAAGAGCGAGAAAGCTCGCAATCAGCAGCTATATATTGAGTTATCGGCCATAAATTGAAATGTGTATCGCTATCGGCCGCCGACAAGACGGAGTACACGTCGACGCACTTTCCCTTCCAATTATAACTGGCGTCCGATTCGATGATATCTGTACTTTAATGCTCCTCCATTTAAATATCTGGTTAGTTTGCAACCACGCCATTCAATTTCATATGTTATCTAGCTGTGTTATATAGTCGACATTTTTTAAATATTTCTTGTAAGTCCGTGTTGACTATGAAGGATTTAGTTGGAATTTTAGGAATCATCTTATTTCTCGGAAGGCTCACCCGTCAATAAATCCAGGAAAATAAGTTTTGTGTTTAAAAGTGTATGGTTTTAGCAAAATGATTTTGTCAACAGTGGCTAAACACGTGGCACTAAATGACACCGTTACGAATTCCATTAGCTATAAATGACACGTTTTACTTTGAATTCTATAGATTGATTACCTATAATCGGATGTCAGTATTAATATTAATGTTTCACAATGTAAATACCCCGACACCTCGTAATGTAATTATCATTCTTGTTTCTGCCGGCATACTAGCAGTACTAGTTACTGTTAGGCGAAGAATGCGAGAGGTGTGGCTTGTACCGGCTGACTGTATTGTCAAAATTGTTGTTAGACCAACCCAGCGCATTTGGACTGATAAAACATTCTCACTTGTGCTATCCGATTACTCTTGCATCAACTCTTATACACATAGGTTAAATAAAATTATGTAATTTTATTATTTACCCTAAAATAATGTCCTTGTCGCTTCTCTTGGCCCTGTAAGATCCTTAATGTGCGACAGCCAATCGATCTTTGAAACTACGCTCTAATTGATTTTTATGTATTCTGCTATCACACCAATATTCATAAAGAGCTGGACGCTCCACGCTAGGTGTAGTAATTATTAAATTAATCTTAAAGGTTATGCTTTCTTAGAATGATGGTATTGACTTTAATGACTCTAGTATGCTTTGTTTTCCTGCTTTAATATAAGCTTATTAATGAAAGTTAACAGGGTATCAATATTATTAACTTCGGATATACATGATCATAGAAAATGTAATACTAACAAAAGATAAAAATCTTTATCCGCAGTTAGAATGTTACATCTTTGCTCGAGTCAGTCCCGGAGTATTCACAGTCGGTCAACCAATATTGAACAGTGTATGAATTTATAAATTGACTTTTTATCGTGTATCCAGTTCTTATTGCGATTGGAGCTCTACTGGCAATATTATACGTGAGCCGCGAACAAAACCGTCCACGAGTTCTCTTTTTATAATCCTTTATCATTGACCTGTCCAAATAGTATGAATCATATTTTCATTACGCTTTATTCGAGTATCTTGTTACGACTAGGTAACTACGCTAAAACAACGATGGATGATTCTTGTTTAATACTAAGAAAACTTAGAGGTTATCAACCCGTTACTTTCCCACTATTGGGCACAGGCCTTCTTGAAGAGTGAGTCGGATTTAGGCCATGGTCCATCACGGTGACCAAGTGCGAATTGGTAAATTTCACACTTTATTTGAAGATTTTATTTTTTATGAACTCTCAGGCATGTAGGTTTTTTAATAATGTTTCAAGACAATTAACTTCTAATACCTACGTAATTTTAAAACATCAATTGTGCGTGCCTGGGACATGAACCCTCGATTGAGAGGCTCCGTTATAACTTACGTAAATCAGCATTATTTAGGAATATAATGCGAAATATCGAGCACCAGTTTGGGTGTAGGGTAACCAGACGGCGAGCATACAGTGTGATTACAGGGTGCAGGCTGCGGGTGCGGTCGGCAAACACCGCGGTGTTTGTTCGGGGTTGTGCTGCTTTACATCATCTACCCTATCGGTAATCGCACGCCAGCCGCTCGCCCCGCGTATGAATAGGTAAGTCGTATAGTTATAGAATGGAATGAGGTCGCTACACTGGTTCAAGGGAGCGATACAACGTAGTTTAATTATTTTTTTGGCATAAATTATAGTTACAATTTTTGAAGTTGCGAAGTAGTCCATGGTCTAAAAATACAACCCAATGTATTTTTGAGATTCATCTCAGCAAAAATGTCTTTAGACAATTTATAAAATGGTTAAAACACATCAAGTCGTTTACTGAGCGTGACAATATAACTGTACTTCATAGTATTATTGTTATATAGAAAGACAATAAATGAAAAATGAAAAAGATTATACATTAATATTAGCAGGTATTTCATTATTGAAATAGATACAGATACCACAGAAAATATAAGGCCCGCAAATGCAATGATACTATGTAATTAAATATTGTTACTTTATTGTAAAGTAATGTCTAATATTACTTTTAATATAACGACAGTCGATCAGTAATTAAATATAAGAAATAATGTCTGTCTTAAGTCTTCACAACTTATCTTAAGTTTAAGTATGAAGCATAGAGTTTTAATTTAAAAAGTGCTATGATTTTTACCTAACTGCGGAGGGTAATGTTTGTTGGAGTGTATGTACCTATGTATGTCTCATTTTTGATATGCCCTACTCCCTTAACGGCTAGACGGAGGGAGGACAACTGTTTCACTTTTCTTTACGTACAATGGTGGGGGTCTGTCTTTACGTGCAAAGAACATGAAGATGTCAGATGTTTATTGTTTTAAAAAACTACTGTGTATAAACCTTGTTTTTTAAGTTGATTTTGAACTTCTGTGTAGTCGCCTTTTAATTGTAGTTGGCGCATAGAACGTTACGTGAACATCATGAAAACCGATATAAAATAAACAAAAATATGCAGTCGCTAGTATCAAAATAAATCTTATAAAAACCTGTATTGAGAAACCTTTCGTCCCGATAACACCATAGCATCTGCTAACCTTTGATTTCCTGCGCACCGTCCCTTCACGTGACCTTTGCTTGTTTGTAAAGATTGTAAGGAACTTTGACAGAAATTTCCAATACGTTTTCGTAATTAGTACAAATTGGGTTGATTTCTCGCGGTTTTACCGAAAAAATGTAAATGCATGTCAGTTACATTACATCTCAAATGTTTTCAATAAGTTTGGTTTTTGTAAATATTAGTGCATAGTATTTTTGTTTGGATTTTTTTTAGGTATGTTATATATTAGTATTTGACTTCTCTGTGAATTCTCGTTAGAATTCATCTCAAACCTTATTCTTAACATTATATTCTGTTTTATTTTCTAATACTTTATTGTAGCATGTTTATCCTAATTTTTGTATATTTCTCAATGTTATTAGTGTTAGTCAAACTTAATTTTCATGGTAGTAGTAAAATGAAGTTTGCTGTAATAAACAATTTGAGTTATAACGTGTCATGAGACCGTTCTCGAGTACACGTCATAGTATTTCACTACAATTTGGGAAAATTTTTATTGGTCCCACAGCGATGTTTATGCGTGGTTTTTCCCGTGTGAAACTCATGAAGGAAAATGTTATGTAGAGCAGTGCCAAAGTTTATTGCCAGAAATTCTTAAAGGGGTTGTTGCTTTAAGATTTACTGTTAATTAAAAGGGTTAGTTAGATTAATTACTTTAATTTAGTGTTTCTGTTTACTGCGACTTAGACCCTGTAAGTGTTACGTAAACAGTTTTCTCTTTCTGAAATTAGGAGCTAATAACTAACGTGCTAATAGTTTTCACGAATGTTGATATTTAGTTAATAAGTGGCTAGTTTTCTACAAGTAGTATTAGTTTGTACTAAAAACAGAGCTTATCAGTAAGAATTGTGTTACGTTAGTGCAGTACACACGATGGTGGAGCTATATCGGACCGCGCTATAATAGAGTTAAATCCGAAATTTGCGCTCCCTTCGCTAACGAATTTCCGTTTGCGCGCATCGACGCACACGGACGGCGCATTTAACGCATATTGACGCTCTACTCGACCCCAAACACGATAATTTCATCTATATGTTTGAAGCAGCTAATTATTGTTGACATAACGTAATCGAATTCTTGATTTAAAAAGGCAGCGCATTTTACAGGACAGTTCAATTACTGAAAAGGCTTTTTAAAGGACCGCTAATTAATAGAAATGTTTATTGAAGCTTTTGATTTAAATGTTAGAGCCTTGAATAAAATTTCCACATATGAATATACCAGAGACCAATTCAAACGTGTTAAAAACAAAGACGATAATTGTGTAAACACGTACCCTCTCATTCATAAACACCCAATAGTACTGACTACTTGCTATGAAATGTTTTGTCCCTTTCTATTCTTCTATTTTGAGTGTTATAGGGGAACGTTTATAAATAAGGGGGAAGCATACAATACTGCGTATTGTGTTAAATTTTCATTTGTAATTCGTGTAACTTTACCCGCAGCTATTAAGGTCAGTAGTGTTATTTCAAACGGTCTCTAATATTGCTAATGTATCGAATGACGTTGTCGGAAGCGAAATATGATTATTGTGCTAATTTTCCAGCGCGATAACTGACATCGAACGTTGCTGTTACTATATTATGTTGGTTTTTAACGGTCCGTGATAGTACGGACGGACGCGGATAAACGCAATGACGCACCGTCGGGACCGTGGGAAGAGCATAGTTTGGGAACTGTAGCAGTGCGGCACATTTGCCACGAGTTTTTAGTTTCTCTCCTTTCGCCAGACCGACACATTTGCTCATGGAAGAACCTTGGAATGGTTCGTGGCTTTCCGTTGTCCACCGTCCGTGCCTAAATACATAGATTTAAGGGAATTCACCATTAGTACTTTTGCGGGAATTGAATTTCACTTTCAATTAAAGCTCAAGGGTGATTGACTGTTCTGTTTCACTTTATTATAAAGAACATCAAAGATTTTTTAAGTTACATAGTTAGTGAAGTTAAAAAGTCTGCGAATCAATTAGGAGTTAACGGTGTGAAGGTACTCAGATTTCCAAATTTTAACGACCTCTTAAAGGGGATTTTAGGGTGCCTTTACTATTGTCTACGAAATTTTATGTAAGGCTTTCACTAAGTAATTGCTCATAAACAAAAGTTATACTTGCAAAATCAATTTATCGTGATTTACATTAAGTTGTGTAAGTGTTTAACGCGTCCTCTTAGGCTTTTAGGGGTCCTTACCAAATAGCATAGACTAGAACATATTGTCGTTCCGTCCGTCCGTCCGTTATGTCACTGTTGCATCGTTATTTACGAGTACATGAAATTAAAATCTGGTAGGTGATTCTACAATTAGTTATCCAATGTTGCAGTTATATTATATGGGCTTATGGTATTCTTAATTCACAAGTAAATCAAGAAACTCTAATATTCTTGATATTAGAGTTTTCCTGTTGCGTCCATGTAATAATTAAGAACTGTGCGTTGAAAACAATGTAAAAATCAAATTCGATTGTACTTAAGTACTGTACAAATAACTGTTTTTCATAGTTTCGGAACCCTTCACTGAGTGGGCCGACACGCACTTGACTGTTTCGTGTACCTTTTGCCAGCCTGAACTTTTAAAGTAAACAAAAAATTCAACATCCACTGCGTGGGAGGGACCTCGCGGCGAAAAATTGCCTTTAAATCTCATAAACTTTTATACAGATTCTCATCAAAGCAACTCGAATAAATAAATTATGTCTATTGAACAACATTCTTATTAAAGAAATATTAAAATGATTATAATGTTTTACAATTTACTGCCTTTGATCTTTTGCGCTTTCACAATTAAACTTACAGTAAGAAGCAAATCTATACAAATATTTAAAAGTGTCATTTCTAAAGGGTTTTTGTGAGTGTTTTAGAAATATGTGAATCAAAATAAAATCAAAATTGTAACTCTATTTTAAACGAAGTAAAGATGTAGTTTTCTTTACAAAATATTATTTTTTAGAATTTATTCCTTTGGAATCGATTTTCATATAAAGCCTCCGGCCACTGCAAAAATTTTTAGTGCCTCCAGCGGCTTTGCTGGTCGCGTCACATCAAAAGTGCCGAATACTTTTGCTCACTATATAAAGAATCCTGCTGACTATTAGGTTACCAAAATCTTATAATATGAAACCAAAACCACATAACTCCAATATATTGGGGGAAGTTTGTACGTTAGTCGCAAAAACTGTTTGCCATTCAAGATGTTAATTTTTTTAGTTTTAATTTTGCAAATTTTATTTCTGCCATTACATTCCAATTAACAAAGCCGTAAGACTCTATGAATGTAAATAGACTTCTTTTAGACTGGCCTTCCTTTCAGTTTGTAAAACTAAAGAAAAATGTGAAAGGACTACGTAAAAAGGCTTATGAGACCGGCAAGACGAAAAATGATAAAAAAGTTCATTTTTTTATTTTAGGCTCTTCTGTACTTAGCTTTCTTGGAAAAATAAATGGTTGGATTTGTAGAGCTGAAGTTCTTCAAAAGATATTTTAAATGCTTTTATCTGCTCATGAAAATGTAACATTTGGGATTACCACCGAGTACGGGGTCGATCTCGCCGCCCGTCGCGCAATATCCTCCCGTGTGCGCTCACCTTTATGTTTGCTCTCCAAACATTCCAAATAACCCTTGAGCAGCAGTCGGGAAATCCATTTGACATTAAATGTGTTCTTATCCACTGAAGCTTTTACTTTTTCTTAACTTAGTGACACTGTTGGAAATGAAATGAGTTTGTAATCAGTACCCTTAGTACGAGTTTTTGCATTGGCATACATTTGTACGTTCTGCTTGCTCCATACGGTTGTCTGTTCCTTTTGCGTCGGTAGTATGAGTTATCGAAATCACACCAACGAGCAAACAGAAACGTTTGAACGTATGCAAGGTGACGATGAAATGTTTGTCTCCCTCACATGTACGCAAAAAAGTGAGACAAAACATAAAGTGCCATTTTGTCAATTTCGACACTTTATGTTATGTTTTAAGCATTTCTTCTCTATGCCGCGCGAAATGTTGTTCCACATTATATGCACATTATGCCAATAATATTCATATTTCATTATAAAATATATATTTCCAGAAAGACATATTCGTAGCTTTAAATAATTGACTAAAATAAGTTTTACCGTTTTTAAGTGTTTTTGCTTTTAATATTATATATAATTCAAGTTTTGTAGTACCATAGACGAAAAATGACTTTTGAGTCTTTTAGTTTGACAGTTTATCTATGTCATGTTTATATTTACAAAGTTTCTATGTTAACCACCTTTTAAGTTTTTGTATGCATAAAATAAAATAAATTGAAATCAAAAAGTAACACGTAATATTATATTCTCAAATTGAAGTAATAATGGAATACATCGATCAAATACCCTTTGGAATGGTGAGTACTTACATTAATATTTTCAACGTGCGGATTTCCGAATAGATATATAAGATCCTTTGGTGCTTTCGTCGTATTAATCTTACATGTTTTCGTTTTTAGACACAGCGACCTAAGTAAGCAGGCTGCTGGCCCCGAGAGGATAAGTTACAAACATTGTGACCGTGAAAGATCTTGGCAAAGCGGCTAAAATTACATGAGTTCTTCTCATATCCAAAGATGAACTCAGAAGCGGAAGGTAAAGCGTGATAAATTGAGCTATTTCTATCTCCTCTCGACTTTTATCGACATTGCACATATTAGAATGTACTTATATTTTGATTAGTTTATAATGAATTTGTACAACAAATGATGTTGGCTGAAACAATTGGGATGTATCTTGACTAAACGACTGTTTACTGACTAGTTACTATTACTACTATTACTTTAATTAAGTTTTAGTAATTACATTTAAATAGAAGTGATAAAGTACTCAAATGGTTCTAAAGTGCCTTCTTACATTTTGGGCATACTATAACTTTAATATTCATTTCTTTACTTAATACAAGTGCATAATTAATTATTTATTACAAAATTGATGATTATTTATTTATTTGCATTTTGCATAACAAAATTATTTTATTCATGGTACTCCTAAGGTCCTCATTGTTCATTGTTATATTAACATTTTTAACGACTTAAATTGTAATTTATATTAATTTATTACTAAAACTTAAAGTAAATACTTATCTTCTTTTACACCAATATTGTATAATTCCAATTAGTATTTACTTATTACTGTAATAAATAGTATATTTTTAATGTTATTCTGAAATAATATTTTGTTTTCTTTTTTTTAGCAGAACTTGTCATATTCAACAAACACCTTGCCGAAATTTATGCCCTTCAAGTGCTGCTTCCAGAGCTACAACACCACCACCACTTCTAGGCATGTAAGGCAGGCACTCCCAGCATTGGATTAACAAGAGACTTGCTATAATATTAAAATTAACAAGAGTGGATAGCGTATATAAATATGCCTATTTTAAATGAATACAAATGTTTATCATATATTATTATTAGCTTCAAATATGATATTATGATGTTTGTTTGAATGGTATTTTAATGAAACCAATTATTAAAAGTAATATATGTTTATAAATAAGTGTTTTTGTTTGCTTGTTAATAATAAGTGCAGGTATTATTGCATTCTTCTTTTATTTGTGATTTAGCTCAAAAAATATTTCTATACATTTAATTATCATGTTATGGGATGTATATCAAATGTAAATACTTTTAACCAATAAAGATTTATTTTTATTTTGTAGCCTCACAACAAATTAAATTGAAGTTATAAAACAGCAACCTGCATTTTTAATTATAATTTATTTTATCTTTTACATAACATATTACAATAGTATTCAAAAGCTGTTTATTAATAGATTTTATGTATATTAACAGTTAATATGATAAAAATATATAGATCTATAGACTTACTCTGGCAGTTAAGGTATTGAGGAGAAAAGTATGTAAAATTAAACTGCAGGATATCATTAATATTATTTAATTTTAATACCTTTGGGTATATTTTTCTATGAACAACTGGGTGACAAAGGTAAAACTGAGGTGATCTTTATCCCTATATTTCAACCAAAAAAGAAAAACTTATCTTTCATATAGAGCACAGAGTACTTTATATATAATTATAATGATATATGTGCAATGTCATCCATGTTATTATTCGACAAGGCTCCCATTGAAAGTGGCTTAGGGAAACAACAGTAATATATTGAAGATAAGGAAACTAAGAGAATCGGATAAATAAAATTATATTGATTCGATTCTTTTGTACTGTATTGAAGTGTCAGCGTTTTAGCTGAAACAATGCAATAATAATGAATGACTCGTTTTCACTTAAAACTCTGATACTTGATTATTATAACGATAATGAACTGTTTCATGAATATAGAAAGGAGCGGGTTTGTCTTTAATTAAATGTTTTATAAGTAAATAACGTCACAAATGTTGGTAGAGTAACGACGGCCACTCTCTATGCAGCCTTGTCGGGTGCGGCCGGCACTTGGCCGGAGTTCGCTGAATGTATAACTAAAGCAATTTTCTTTTGTTTCATCCACTGTGGATTGGATCGTTGGATGTGCTTGGCTGGACGTGTGAGTCGGGATCAGGATGAGGATGCCGTAGGATCAGGATGTGGAGGGGCTCGGTAGGATCGCGTAGGACCGTCGGGATCGTACCGAAGGATCTGCGGACGCGGGAGGATCTGTCCGTACTATGTTTGCGTTAACGTTTCGGATCGGATCGGACCGGACCGGATCGGACGCGGGGATCTCTGGATCACTCCGAGGATCTTTGGGTATGATTTTGAAATTTTTCGCCAAAGTTAACTCTTTTAAGTTGAGTGCACGCTACGACGGGAGTACGATTAATCGTTTGTTTGGAACATCCTTACTTAACTCACACTTTATTTGCTTCTCGTTGTCTGCGTTTAGTCAGAGAGATGGACGTATTGATTTCCTTTAGATGACATATTTGGAAAGTTTTTTAACTTATGTGTATTTTTTATCTTTTGCGGCGTAACATTATAGTTTCATTTTTAAAAGTACAGTTT
>DWIJ01000173.1:0-13258 GCA_018248315.1 Chioides albofasciatus
ATACGGAGAAGTACCTACAATGAGCTCTTTGTTCTTAGAAAAAGCAATGCGTCTGTTATTAGACTTTCTCGTATATAATATACACACGATACACCGTAGCATTTTTTCGCTACGCCATGTGTCTATATGTAAACAATTACAAAACATTTTCAAAGTTTAGTGTACACGTAAACAGTAGGTAACACCAGGACAATCTTTAACCTATTGGAGGTCCTAGACATATGATAATTATGGGGCCCCTATGACCTTGATTGGTGATCTGACAGGAACTAGGGACTTTGTGTTTGATCTGAGGGGGCCCCTACCGATCGCGGGGCCCTGGACACTCGCCCAAAGTGCTACTGGGAAAGAGAGATCTAGGTAACACTTGGGTTATTTACTATTATATTGTTTAAATACACACGAGACATTGCAATAAATGGTATTTGTGAAACAATTTCGACAACCACGATTAATCCTGTATCAAAGTCGAGGTCAATCAAGGTTCAAAAGGATTCCCTTTATCGTTATCGATATCAACGTGGTTCCATCACTGAATGCCGACGCCATAATTCTTGGCCGTACCTCATTTGCATTTCTTTATTGGGTCCCAACGAAATAGAGAAAAATTCACACAGCTACTTTTAATTACAAGTTACAATTAGATTAGGTATACTTCGTTTTATAAATCAACGATAAGTCTAAAAACTTATAAGTATTTTTACAAACAAATTCAATTTGTAAGAAACCATATTTTTGGCATACATTTACCTACATTAGGTCTGTTTTAGCGTAATTATAACTGGTTCTCAATTCTAGGTACTGCTGGATTTGGAAATGGTTTTTTCACTGCAACTACAAAAGGCCTGGAACACCTATTCCACCACACTGCTTTAATACGGATATTTTTATATCAAAGAAGGAGCAACGAGCAGGTAGTCCACCTGGTGCTAAATGGCTACTGCTGTCTATGGACATCTGTAATCAACCCCTGACAAAGTAAGAGTCCTGAGGTCGGCCACGGATGCGTTACTACCATGGAGGACTAAGGTGGAACGCCTCGGATAAGTATGTCTCCCTTACGGAAATATAGTCTCTTCATCAGTGGATTTAAGCACGGGTTAAAGAGCAACATGGCGCCTATTTTCCACCCATAAAACCTCGGACTCGTACGAATAATGTTCTACCACTTCTACCATCTAATGTTACTCTTATTTTTAACCGACTTCAAAAAAGGAGGTTCTGTATTCCACCGCTATGTATGTACGTATGTATGTATATTTGTATGTCCGCGATTTTCTCGAAAACTACTGATTCTATTTGGATCGGGTTTGGGTTATTAAGTTTACATATCTAATATTTAAAGGCGTCACGATTTGTCCATTACTGTCAATTTTATAACACTAATTTTACATAGACTACATAGGCAGGTACTTAACTTATTCAAACTGTTAAACAATTTTGTTGATGTTTATAACGGGGATGTAGCTCAGTGGTAGAGCGTGCGCTTTGCATGCGCAAGGCCCCGGGTTCGATCCCCGGCATCTCCATTTCTTTTATACCATTTACCTCATACTTCTGTTACAATAATAACATTTGAAGATTATGATTTGAGTTGACTGTTATTTTTAAATCATATTCGTTGAATTTAAATACCGATGGCTTTAATAAGCTTCTATAAATAAAATAATGATCGATATTATTTTAATCATACACCATATAATCACCTAAAATCATACCTTTCAGGTTTATTTCTTTGTATATGTAGATATCAATTCACAACGTAAAATAGACACGCACCTGTAGCCAATTTCAGGCAAGACTTTATTTCAAGTGGACAAAATACCATTATCTAAGATCGACAGTAACCATTACATGGATTATAAAACCCTTTCCTTCGTCAATTCTAATACAATACTTAATAAAAACAAGATATTGTCACCCTTACCACTACTGTAACCGTAGGTACTTTTATTTATTTATTAAGACTTAATTACTTTTACTTTGTCATTGATAAACGCACGGTAAAAATTCATAGTATGGCCATTAAGATCCAAAACAAAATTCGTCTTGATACGAACCAACGCAATAAACAGCAGATTCAGGCAATCGGCAGATTACCCGATAGATCAGGCACACTGCGCAATACATCGCGGGAATTGCGCCATGCCTCGTGCCGATAAAACTGAATGTTTAATGCACTTCCTAAGATTCCGCAAATCTATGGTTACTACCGTACGAAACTACAGCTCTTAGTTTACATTTCCTCATTACAAAATGAAAAGCTGCAAATTCCTAAAAAAGTAATGTCAATGAACAATTGAAGTAGGTTTATTGATAGACATTTATAAGAGTTCCAATTTATTTTTAAGTTACAATTAAGGACAAGGGTTGCCATCAAACTCATGATATGATATAGTTTAAATATCTTTGCATCAAACTGTATCAATCGTGTTCGTTTTATTTCTATTTAAAGCAAAACAAAAAATAAGACAACCCAAAAATGTCCAAAATAAATTGTGATTTCGTCGAAGATGTATCGCGCGATACAAAACCGAAAAGGTAAGGCCGACATTTTTCAAGCGACAAAATTTATGGCCGCTCAATTGAATTTCACACTTGATTTGAGCGAGTGGGCCACTTGAAAAATCCTTCCGGTTTTCAAATTCGGAAGGCATCTGTCAAATAATGGCGGGAAAACAGAGCGGTGTGTTGCCCGCCTTGCCGGAGGGTCGCCATGTGTCAAACGGGAAATAGTTATTTATGGTCCCCATTCACAAATTGCATTCGTGGTCGAATTGATATATTGAAATGTTTTATATGTAAATGCGGTCCAAGACGAATGTCTTGCCCCAGAAACGGATATCGAATGATTTAGACGCGAATAGATATGCAAGTACAACGTACTTTGGTAGTTTGTATCAATTTCAGCATTCTAATACCTCAAGCAGAATAATTAATTTGCTACAAATCAAAATAGTTATTTTAAAAGTCTAATTTGGTTTATTTATTTTAATACGTACATACATTTTATTATTAGATAAGACGAATCTTAATTAAGCAAAAGGCAACGTAGTTTTTCCGTTTAAGTCCGTACATGTCCAAAGAACAGCCAGATAAACTTTTGTGTGTTGTTTGCTCAAGATTTCCGAAATCACAAAAGAAACGATTACTTAGGTACGATGTGCCTATGTCATAGTTTTCCATGAGGTTGATATGTGTGGTTACCTAATGCTTGTGGATCGTGGATCGTCTTAGATCAACCGCAACAGCACTACCATCATATTAATTGGTACAACAGCAGTGTTTCTTTTTAATCTTCAAGAGCAGCAACGCATTTATGGCGGATCTCAAATAGGTCTCTGTTCATATTTATAGGTTTGCGTAGGCGTTACTGGACACCACGACATATTTAAGTCATTACGTATGTACTACGTTACTCACAAAAATCCCTAATCGTCAATATAACTCCACCCCATCCGTCATAGTCAACTAGAAAATAAGGTAAACCGATAAATAACCGTTGTCCAACGGTCTGTTTAGCGGAAGGTCGCATTAGCGACCTGTGTCCGCACAATGCTCCGACAGTCACGTTCCTCGATAAATGGTGCAGTTTCAGCGAGTAAATCATAAGACGACGGGCGGGAGGTCGCCGCCCGACACGACGTTCACGATTCGGAAATTGTAAATGGCAAAATACTGTAATGTTACAAAAAATATAATAATTATAAAAAATAACTTAACACAAACTTTATTTACTCATACACCCACGGAGACTTTATATGTTTTAGATTCTGCTGTAGCCATGTGCAATAAAGCCAATAAAACACTTCAATATACTTAATTCCTATGAGACGTTGCACTAAATTTAAACTTAATAACGTATTAATTTGATAATTCGTTTGTGTACATGAACAGCTCTGACATTTTTGTGCTTCAGATGAATTTCTTGACAGTTACTTTTATGTAAAAAAACTATCCATTTAAACTTTTACACGATTTGACTTCTACAAAATCAGAATTATTGAGATATCTTGACAGGTTTTTTGGAAATTATAACACAATAAGGAACAAACAGTTGTTTGTTGTCTTCAGAAATCCGCCCAATATTGATCGTTGTTTTGTAAATATACCTACTTTCAAATCAAATGAAATCACTTTATTGTGGAAAACAGGTTTAAAACACAGGTACTTGTGGGTAGGTAATACGTGGTAACATCCACCATATTCCGGCGTCATGTAATGTTACAATAGAATTAGAATTAAATTTAACATTAACGGCCTCATTGAGATGCATGATAAATAATGTATATAGACAGATGCAATCGCTTGCTAACGCTTCGCAAACTAATTTAATTGTTAATAATCATTCGTAATTAATGGTCAATAAACATAGTCATGCTGAATATCAGTATTCCATTCAAAAAATAGCGCCTTTCTTTCACATCACGTGCCTTTGCATAGCATAAATCATTATATGTACTTAATGTTGCCACTATCTATAAAAAGTACCAAATTGGTAGTTATTTTCCGTACTTTTGTTATGGTAGTTATTTATTTTACCATTTATCAGAAATCTGGATATTACATCATTTTTTGATGCTATTATAAAAGTCATAAGTTAACTCAACTATGTACTAAATATTATAAAATCCTTTCTAATAATCGCTAAAATGTATGTAATTACCTACGAATGAGAAAATGGATCTTGTTTCAAACTCATAACTTTATAGAACTAAGGTTATACATTATTGATATTCTCAGTGAAGAGTTAATATTAGTACGCCTATCATTTTCATTTTGTAGAATTCTCTGACACGTAATTTCAATGGTAGAAATTTGAATTTAAGTATACCACACTTCCCGATAATTAACTTTCTGTCAACACACGTTTGTTATACTTAACATCTGTTTAACTTGACCTTTAACTATTGGTTAGATATAAAAACAAATGACAAACATGAATTTCACTGATAAAGTTATATTGATAACCGGCGCGAGTTCGGGCATTGGTGCGGCTACTGCCATCTATTTATCCAAACAATCGGCAAAATTAGTTCTGGTTGGAAGAAAGGAAGGCCATCTGAAAAAGATCGCGCTGTATTGTGAAAAAGCGAAAGGAATCAAGCCGCTTTCTATAACAGCAGACTTAACAGAAGACGCAGAAGTCCAAAAAGTAGTGCAAGAAACAATAGACCATTTTGGTAGATTGGACGTGTTGATAAACAATGCCGGCGTCATCGAGATGGGAGGAATTAAGAAGAGTAACATGGAAATGTACGATAAAGTAATGGGAACAAATATGCGAGCGGTTTACCAGTTAACGATGTTAGCGACACCACATCTGATTGAGAGCAAAGGATGCATCGTGAATGTATCCTGTGTTTGGAGTACTAAGCCCAGTACTATGGCACTAGCTTACAACATTTCGAAAGCCGCATTGGACCAGTTTACGAAATGTGTAGCGCTTGAACTAGCGCCAGACGGCGTGAGAGTTAACGCCGTGAATCCTGGCTTCGTTAAAACTAATTTTTATAATGACATTGGTCTAACAGAGGAGCAAGTAGACTTGTTTATGAAGAATGTCACGAGTCAAGCTCCACTAAAAAAAATGATCGAAGCAACTGAAGTGTCAGCCCTGATAGCATATTTAGCCAGTGATAGCGCTAAAAGCATAACAGGAGGATGTTTCCCCATAGACAACGGAAGATTACTGCAGTAAATTTAATCTGAATTTGGTAGACGCACAGCCATGCGTCTAGATGTTAATGTCTACGAAATATTTATTGTTACTAATCACGAGTATTCCATTATAGAAATTTAATCCTCTTCCTCCCGCGCCGCCGACGTGAACGGACGTGTTTCTTGTGCAGTGCTACGCATTATTAAGTTTAATTTAGTAACATTTTTTCGTCCCGCTCCGTCCCGCTAGTTATTTATTGTCCATCTCACGTAATCCTAAAGAAGTGATCGGCGCCATATTTTGTCTCGTTCCTGCATCGTTGACTGGACCGTCCGCGTAGACGATTGCTTCTTACTACGCTCCGTGTCGTACCTTGTGCTACGAAATAAGCTACGCTCTACGGACACATTCATCTGCTACGCTAGTCTTATTGTTACTCGGGAGTGCTCCGAAAGCGATTATAAACATAATAATAATTATTATGTATCGCTCACCTGGTAAATCGGGTTCCGATTCGAATTTGCGACAGATCGCAACAAACGTGCAATCGCCACCGTCAGCTAGTTTTGTCAGCACGCGCACTAAACGTATGCGCACAGAAGATTTGGCAACTGACCTTTCCCAGTTCAAAGACGAGATGAGGGACATGTTTTCATCGTGGATGTCACAACAGAAAAATGAAACCGCTAAAATTACGTCCAGTCTAAAAACTATAGAAGAATCAATGAACTTTTTATCAAACCAAATTGAAGACGTGAAGAAGAAGGTTACTGATATAGAAATTGACAGACAGAAAGATAAGGACTACATATGCCTGTTAGAAAATAAAATTGAGGATCTTGAAAAGTCCCGGCGCAAATGTCATTTTGAGATAAAGAACGTTCCACGGGCAGAAACTGAAACAAAAACTTCCTTACTTAATATGGTCACCCAGTTAGCTTCGGCGCTCAAAATTGAACTTAAACCACATGAGATAAAGGACATTTATAGAACCTCATCTAAAAGTGATAAAAGACCTATTGTGGTGGAACTTGTAACCTATATACAAAAATCAAACATTTTAACAGCAGCAAAAAAATTTAATTTCCAAAATAAAAATAATAAACTAAACTCCGTACATTTGGGTTTAAAGTGTTCTAATACACCAATCTTTCTATCGGACCACTTGACGCAGAAAGGTAACCGACTATTTTACCTTGCAAGAGAACTGGCCAGAACAAAAAAATATAAATTCTGTTGGACGTCCCTCGGTGATGTCTTGGTGAGGAAGAATGAAAACTCTCCCATCGTTAAAATAATAAGTGAATCACAAATAAAAACCCTTAGTGAATGTGATGTTAGTGCGTGACTATTTTTGGACAAGTCTAATATGTATTCTTTCTACAATTATCATGTGAAACTTATGTCACACGTACACCTTTCTTCACACCAGTGGACATTACACTTTCATACACTACACCCTACGCCCTCACACTCTATTTACACACTCTTACACCATAACAGCACAAACATAATCAACACAAACCTTTATATAAAACGCTACACACAGCTAATTTTAAACCACAATATGAATATAGTATCTTGTTGCCGACTCCCTAGTATTACGAGTACTTGCACTGACTTATATCATAATTTAAAAGCTTCCTATAATACACAACCAAAATTAACATTGATTTTTGTATGTCGTTTCAACCTAGTGAAGGACTATTCTGTTTATGCTTATTTTGGTTATACTCGTGCAACTTTCTACACCTGCGGGTTAAATGAAACGACACCCTCCTTATCATTGTTTTATAATGGATAGTACGGCTCAAACAAGTGCAGATTTAGACAAAATTGAAGTGGCACAGGCTTTTATGTGTAGGCCTGAGGATTGTTATATTCATATTGAACATTCGACGAGTTATCTTACTGTCCTCACGCAAAACATAAGGAGCATATACAAAAATCTTGACGCTTTTCATGTGACTCTTGACTCACTTAAGTTTGAAAGTGACATACTAGTCATGACGGAATGCCACATCACAGACAACAAATCTGTGCCTAATCTCACCAGTAAGTATAACACCCACTATACAATTAAAAATCTAAATCGATGCGACGGTGTCATCCTTTATGTTAATAAAACACTTAGCTATACAGTCACAGAACCATCTATTTCAAATGCTTCTTGCCTTGTTGTCACTCTTAACGACGTAGTTTTAATAGGAATCTATCGTACTCCATCTATTAGATCCACACAGGACTTTATTGAATCACTTCAAAAATTACTGCATACATACAAAAATTATAAAAATGTTATTATAACTGGGGATATGAATATCGATATCAAAGGTAATAGTGTTGACCCTAACTATTCCAGTTATTTAAACTCTCTTTCCTACTTTGGCTTACTCCCTGCTCATAGACTAAATACTCGTAGCAACAAGTGTTATGATCACTTTATGTTAAAAACGAATTATCAGGCTAAATGTCTTGTGCTTACAAATGCACCAACTGATCATTCTACAGTCATTTTAAATTTGAAGATTAATCTTAAACGTAACGCTGTCTCACGCTACAAAGTTTCCTTCAACTATGACGCCTCCATTGACGATATTAAGAATAACGTCTCTGATATTCTTCATTTGCAAGATCCGAATCTAGCAGCCAGTCTGCTGTCAACTAGAATCTCTGAGGCAATTAACAAACACAAAACTTTAAGCACAACACCTAGAAGGAAACGATGTATACAACCGTGGATTACTCCTGGAGTGCTGCGTTGTATCCGTAATCGGGATAAATTACATCTAAAAGTAAGAAAGCACGCTGATGATCAAATTCTGAAAATAACTTATACGCGATATCGAAATTTTTGTCACAATCTAATCCGCAAGCTCAAAAATAATTATGATAAAATTAAATTAGAAAGTGCGAATAAAAACACTAAAACATTATGGAACACTATAAAATCCATCTGTAATTTGACTAAGGATAAATCCGATGAAACTCACAAACTTGTAACCATATCTTCATCGCCTGTCGAATCTGCTAATCTTATTAATTCTCACTTTGCAAATATTGGTAAAACTCTGGCCGAAAAAATTAATAAATCACCTCTTCTTACAGTAAATCATAACTTGCATAAAATCTCTCCTGCTAATTCATTTGTCCTTTTAAACACTGACGTCTCAGAAATAAATTGTATAATAACTAATCTTTCTAATGACTCGGCCCCTGGTTCAGACAATATACCAAATTCTTTTATTAAAAGAGCCAGTCACATCTTAACGCCGATTCTCAGCCATATTTATAACCTTTGTTTCGAAAAGGGCACATTTCCTTCTGTTTTTAAAAGAGCCATTGTGACCCCTATTCACAAGAGCGGGAACAAAGAAGACTTAAATAATTATAGGCCGATATCGGTACTTTCCGCACTATCTAAAATATTAGAAAAGTTAATTAACCACCGTTTACGCAAGTTCCTTATCGATAACAATCTGTTATCGAAAAATCAATTTGGCTTCAGGAACGGTATCTCTTCAGAAGACGCTGTCCTAGCACTTACTGAGGAAATATGTCATCATCTTGATTCTGGTAATAAATGCCTCGGCGTTTTCTTAGACTTATCCAAAGCTTTTGACACAGTTTCTATTCCCATTCTTTTAGACAAACTTTACCATTATGGTATAAGAGGTATTCCACACGCTATTCTCTCGGATTATCTCACCGACCGCCAGCAACAATTAAAACTTGGACAATTCATAAGTAGCCCCACTAACATTTCATATGGTATTCCCCAAGGTAGCGTTTTAGGCCCAACCTTATTTCTCATATACGTAAATGAGCTATGTAATTTTAACCTTCCAAATTGCAAAATTTTTACCTACGCTGATGACACTGCACTTATTTTTAATGCAAAGACTTGGGAAAACCTTAAGGTTACTGCGGAATCTGGAACACATTATGTCTCTAATTGGTTAAGAGATAATCTTCTGACACTTAACATTAGCAAAACCAAGTTCGTTCCCTTTTCTATGCGTAAAAAATCACTGCCTCCTTCTAATTTTTCCTTAATAGCTCACACTTGCCTTAATTCAACTTCCAATACTTGCTTGTGTAATGAAATAACACAATCCAATAATATAAAATATCTTGGTGTCATTATTGACCAACATCTTACCTGGAATACTCACATTAACAGTATTGCTGACAGGATTAGGAAGCTAATCTGGATTTTTAAAAAACTCAGGCATGTGGCCAATAAAAATATCCTTACCTTGACTTACAAAGCATTAGCTCAATCTATAATAAGCTACTGTATACCTGTGTGGGGTGGAGCTGCTAAATCATATCTAATCATTCTTGAAAGAGCTCAAAGAGCACTTCTTAAAGTAATGTCTTTCAGACCTTTTCGTTACCCGACGTTTGAACTTTATAATTCGCTTGAATTACTTACCATTCGCCAGATCTATATCTTAAACTCTATTATGAAAGCACATCAACAACTACCGTTTACTCCTGAACTCACATTCAAACGCAGGAAATTTGCAATCTGTAGTGCGCAAAAACAGAAAACTAAATTCAAACATAAACAGTTCACCTCACAATCTATCCATCTTTATAAATTTCTGAATAGCAGACTCAACATTTATCCATTGACACGTGTTAAATTAAAACGATCTCTAACTAAGTATCTCCTAAGTTTGAATTACAGTGAAACTGAAAATCTAATCTACTAGGAAGCGGCAACAATTTATCAAACGCATATCACGTCACACAATCTTACACACACGCACATGAACACACACACACACACACACACACACACACACACACACACACACACACACACACACACACACACACACACACATACACACACTGTAAACTTACAAGCGTTCATCTATTACTTCAATTGGTAGGGCACTATGGCAGACGGACAGACATCGAAGGTATTATGGTCCCTTTATTACCGTAAGTCTACGGAACACTGCAAATTATCCATCCATCTTCAAGTCTGTATTTTCTAAAGACTTGAAACACTTAAATAAATAAAACTTGCCTACCACTTGAGAGGCAAGGCTTTCATCTTAGATTGAATTGAGTTTAAGCGTATTCAGAAATACTAAAATGTTTTATATACTCCTTAGTATTTACTTCATATTTTTAATCTCTTCTAAGTGAGTTGAGTATTTTAGTCAAACTAGGTTTTGCACGCAGAATTATTTGCTAGTACTTCTTAATATTTACTAATAAAATGTTATTTAACCCAATTTGTGGCTCATCACCTGTCTTTATATAGACATCATCATCATCAACAGCTTATTACTGTCCCACAGTTGGGCATGGGTCTCCTTTCAAAATGAAAAGGATGGCTATAGTCCACCGCGCTAGCCAAGTGTATTGGTAGACTTCACACGCCTTAGATTTTTTTCGTTAATCTGACAGGTGTGAAGGTTCCCTCACAATGTTTTCCTTCACCGTTAATGCAAGTGATAATTAATTTACAATATGCACATATCTTTGAAAAGTCAGCTTGCCTGGAATTTACACCTCGGAGCCCTCTATTGAAAGGCCGAGTTTCAACCACTTGGCCATTATTTATTTTATTATAATGAATTTGCAGTCTACCTGATTATAAGTCACTTTCACCCATGGACATCTGTGTGTGTTTGTGTTTACACACACACAAACGCAGGTACACACCACATAACACAGGAACGTACAAGCAAACACACAGACCGAAGAGAAAACTAAATATAACTATGATTACGATGGAACATTTAACACCGCACTTTAGTATGATAAGGGCAAGGGAACTTTATTTACCAATCATTACAGGCTATTAAGCGGAGTAATAAATGTACACGAGAAGCGTTTAAGATAAGAAATGATAAATTACGTAAAAATGTTTTGAAAGGGTCCCTCCGCGGAACTTGCGGGTACATCGTAAATGACGGCAATCTGATAATGGAGTGCGTAAAAAGCAATCGATAGGTCTGAGTGAAAGTCTAGATAAAAGTCGTTTGGAAAAATATGTGAAAATTAAGACATTTTTTTTTATTAACGCGAGGTACCATATGCCATAGGCTGTTGTATGGTATTCAGAAATTTAAAGCAGAAAGTTTGATGTCTTCTTACAGCAGATACCTGTCCGTTTTTCGATTTTGTTGTTTAGATTTTTTTAATACGAATAAATACGTCCACACGTACGTATGAAATCATGCATACACGCACACAAATACGCACATTTGTGCACACATACACTGTCGGTATAATATAGTACGTTTAATACAAAAGTTACCTACACTATTTTATTCTATAACTAACCCCTTTTTAAGGTAAATTTGATGATGAAGTTAAAACTAAAGACATGCCTGAGAGTACGCTCTATATTTTTAGATGTGGCTGAAATCTGTTGGATTGTGCCGATACATTTTAAAAGACGACCTACTTGCACTAAAGGTTCGTCCCTTCCAATGTTACCAAAACAGACTTTTTAGAAACAAAATTTCCCGTTTGCTAAGACCCAGACATGACTAAAGATTACAGTTCCTCGATTTATGTGTAAGAATTACCATAGAGAAGTAATAAAATGAATGAATGCTCGCAAAATCAAAGGAACGTACCATTTCAATATAAGCCACTATTTGTCTTACTCAGAAACATTCAACCCTTTTCAAGCTAAGATTACTTTCGTGTGCGGTATACGTTTTATTTATTTCTTCCTGTTTCTACTTGTCATTTTATCTACATCATATTTTATGTCGGTATTGGTTATTTGTAATCGTCTTGTGGGTTTCACAGGCTCTAGGATTCTATCCCTTATCGGATTTTTATTTTTATGTTAAGAGGGTGTAAGAAAATATCATGTCATTTGATGACCATGTATCATATCACTATCCCGTGATTTGATTTGATCAAAGGACACTATTTGATGGTATAAAAATGTCAAAAATCAACATGCATGAGAGTTTCTATAAAAACTTTGCAGAGATGTAATGTAACAATCCGCATTTGACCAAAATTATAGAATACGATCCAATTCTTGTCTTGAAAGTAAGTCGATTTGTGGGACAGTAAGAGATTTGTTTTAGTATTGATTTGTGGTTTAGCCCTGTGTCATACTTACGATAAATACAAGTATTCAGAAGCTTTCAGTAGTTGTTCGTCGTTTTGGAGACTTCGTCTATTCAATGCGTGTTTAAAGATGAAAGAGAACTCTGTGGTTCTGGCGGCACTGCACGGCGATGTGGTAAGGGACATACTCTTCCGAGGCATTCCAGCTTAGTCCTCAGAGGTAGCGGCGCATCTGTTTTCAAGCTCAGGTACAAATCTGATCTTATCTGAAGTTGATTTCAGTTGTTCGTGGGTAGCAGTAGCCACTTACCATAAGATGAATTTCATGCTCGTCTGCTATTCCTACATTATTTACAAAAGCATATTGAGATTGTTCAGTGAATGTTGCTGGAATTGAACGAATTATTAGGATTTTGCCACTAATATAATCTCTTTTTTATTTCTACAAAAATATAATTACTAAAACCTTGCTGTTGCAAATGTCTAAGGAAAAGTTCAGTTATGGTGACTGCTCAAAATAAATTCATCAGCACC
>DWIJ01000174.1:0-13258 GCA_018248315.1 Chioides albofasciatus
GGACCTACCCTTAAAAGAAGAAGGGTAAAATAGTAAAGATACAATGATAATTATGTGTTTCTTACATATTAATTTTGTTTATTCATCCAGTACTTTAAAAAAATATACCTATACATATAGAGTCATGTGAGCATTAAATTAACATCTTGAGGAATTCTGTTTTTCAAAAAATTCTCAAAGGTGTGTAAAGTCTACCAATTCGCACACTATACCTACTACTGCACCATACCTAAAATATACCATCTCACTGCATCAATAAAAGTTGGATTTTAAAATAATTATCCCGTTAATTACATTCATCCAAAGCCGAAATTCAATCCAAAAGCGCATTGATCATAGTGAAAATGCTACGTACATATATTGCAGACCATACTGTCATTAACCGCATACTCGATAAAGTTTATATTACCGTAAAACACGAATGATAAAAGCAGCAATTGGAACCTCGACAAAGCTGATTTTACCATCTGCAATTACGCTCAACCTAATTTGTTGATACAAGTGCTTGTTGAACTTGTCACATCACCTGCGAGTTGTTTACGGGCGATCATCTTTTTTGTCACCGTTGTTGAGCTAACCTAACCTAACCTAAATAGTATTAGTAACAGGATGAAGAAAGCATTTAACTATATTAAATACTTTCTTCATCCTGTTACTAATACAAAATTCATTGAGCTTTGCAAAATCTCACTGCATATTATTGGATAAGCACTACAATTACTAGATGCTCACAAGTGGTGGTAATCCACACACATTTGCAGCCAATGACAAATAGCTGTCTGCTTACATCAATGTCTCATAATGTATCCATACTTTATAAACTCATGGTCTGTTTAAAGAAAACTAGTGACTTTTTACTATCTTAACTCATACTTGTAACCAATTAACAACGTCAATAGCTTGCAAAAGCAGGGGCAATTGACTACCTACGTTTGTCCAATTCAATTCCGCTTATTTGCAAGACTGTAGTGGTGAACATGGGTCTTAAAATTAACAAATTTCCCACCCATAGGGACGTACAAAATTAGTTAAAAAAATTACCATATTTTCAATTAACATTTATAGCTTTACATTCGCTAGTCGCTCGCTGTCGACGGTGCGACACGCGCGTATTTAATCGGCTTTGCGCTTGATTACAATTGGGTTGGCACAGTGTTTGGGAACGGGCAAGAGATGTTTGCAAAACATCGACTGGCTGTCACACTGTGACCGTTCTCTCGCTTCCCACAAAGGTTTCCGAGCCATTGTTCGTGTGATACGAAATTTGGCGACTTCACACGTTTATCGGTGTGTATGATCGTTGAATATTGGCCTCTTGTACCTATAATTTCGATACAAATATCCTTCGACTAGTAAAGTTAGCAATTATGACACTTTCCTTTTTAATGGAAATTGGTCAATTGAAAAGTGATGTATTTGAAATTGGAAGTAGTATTTACTGCTTCAACAGTATAAAAGGCAATTAAATGATTATTACTGCTAGCAAAATTATTACTCATTTGGAAAATGAGTAAAGTTTCCGATGTTGGTTGGAAATTCTCGAACCATTAGTCAAATACGAGATTTTCAAAATAAACAAAATGTCGCTGGATCCCTCTTTTCGAGACCTGTGTTCCAGGTACCCAAAATTTTGCTAATGAAGTCATTGCTTAGTCCTCAAGGGTAGCGGCGCATCTGTAAGAATATAATCTTATCTGGGTTGATTACAAATGTCTATGAGCGGCAGTAGCCACTTACC
Source organism: Chioides albofasciatus (assembly GCA_018248315.1). Taxonomy (NCBI): domain Eukaryota; kingdom Metazoa; phylum Arthropoda; class Insecta; order Lepidoptera; family Hesperiidae; genus Chioides; species Chioides albofasciatus. Next base: position 1,739 of record DWIJ01000174.1, read on the forward strand.
ATCAGGCGGACATGCACGAGCATACGGTACGGTAGCAGCCCACTGACAGACTGACTGCTAATCTCTCAGATATGCAGGTTTCCTCACCACGTTTTCCCTCACCATTAACGGAAGTCACAATTAATTTCTAATACGCACATAACTAAGAAAAGTCAGAGGTGCCTCGAATTTGAACCTCGGACACCCCGAATGAGAGGCCGAGTTTCTTAACCACTAGGCTATCACTGGTATATTCTTGAACCTTGAATATTATACAAATCCTTTAAACAAACCTCCCAAGAAGACTATTCCCACGCATTTTGGTACACCGAATCCACCAGTATTTCCGCGCTAGTAAATTACTTTATCAACAAGAAGACGAAGACACGTGGTGTGCGAAATTGGTGTTAGCGATAACGCTTATCAATGCGTCTACAATGTTATCAGCTATGCGTTTGTGCAAGTCATGAAGGCACGAAGTTCAATCTATTTTGAACCTTATTGCGGTAAACATAAGGAAAACGCGAGGATCGTGAATTAAAGCCAAGTAATAAGAAATTCATGGGTGGTCGATGTTTGTGAACTAAAAGTTATTTTACGGCTAAAGTATAAGGTTGAAGATTGGAAACGAATTTAAAGTTAGATATTTTTGTATAGAATAGAAGTAGCCGAATAGGTGATAGCCTAGTGGTTAAGAAACGCGTCCTCTCATTCTAGAGGTCCGCAGTTCAAATCCGAGGCACCTCTGACTTTTCTAAAGTATGCGTATTAGAAATTGATTATCACTTGCTTTAATGGTACAGGAAAATATCGTGAGGAAACCTGCATACCTGAGAGATTAAAAAAAAAACTCAAGGTATGTGAAGACAACCAATACACGCTCGGCCTGCGCGGCGGACTATGGCCAAATCCTTCTCATTCTTAGAGGACACCCGTGCCCAGCAGTGGGACGGTAATGGGTTGTTGATGATGAGGATGTATAAGGTTGAAGTTGGGAAACGAATTTCAAGCCTGATATTTTATACACAATATAGAAGTAGCAGACGAGCATACAGTCCACCTGATAGTAAGCGGCTACTGCCGCCCATAGACATTTGTAATCAACCCCAGACAAGATCAGATACCCTGAGATCGGTCACAGAAGTGCCAGCATTCAGGACTAAGCTAAATAACCTCTATAAAGTATGTCTCCCTTACCACACCTACATAACTTAATTGTGATGTTTGTCCAAACATTCGCTTCCAATTTAAAAGTGCCAATGAGTTGAAAGGTTCCGTTTTTGGAACAAAACGCGTCCCATTTTTGGGCACTTCTATGTACAGTTTCAAACAATTTTCGCTTCTGTTATGTTGATTTAAAAGCGGTTTTCCCTTGAAATGTCTAAAAGCCAAAAGTTTCGATACCAAATGGACATTTCGAACGAAAAGTCACGAAACTTTTAACACGCATTAGAGAGAACGTTTGGACAAAACTGCGTTGGATTTTCGATCCTATTCGCAAACATTTGAAGTAGTTTTTGAATAAGAAATTGATATTAAATTATTCGGAGAATGTGTGTAAAACTGTTGTCATAATTTAATTTACGACCGACCTTCTGCTAATAATCTGGAGTTCAATTCTATTTAGCATTATGAATACCTTCTGCGATGCGTGATTTGATATAAAGATTGGTGCCAAGCTTTATATAAAAATCGGTAGCAGCAAAATATATATGTATACATAAAACATAAAATAACTAGTGAATAATACTTTCCGCACTCATAATCCCATATTAAGATTGTTGTGTTGTGTTGAGGCATAGACACACACAAACATAATACATTAGCACCCAGCACCCAGAAAACGCATCATTTAGATTTTCACCATTTGGCCGGGAATTGAACCCGGAATTTACGTGTCAGATCGCTATTGCGACCACTCTACTACTCGGTCAGTGGATACCAAAACAAAAAAATATACTCGCATAGCTAATCTTAAGATTCCTAAACTGACTGACAAAACGTCGCCAAAACAAATCTTAAGACCCCTAAAACGTCACAAAAACACTAAATTTTGCACTGAGTAAAATCAGTTTTGACTGAAAAATCTCGGGGTTCCGAAGTCTATTAAAAATTATGTACATCCAATGTACATCACACAAAATTTCCAGCTATTAAGAATAACAGTGACCCAGATTTAAACTATCAAGATATTCTTGGCTTTCCCGTACCAAGAGCAAGGTCACTTCCAGCAGGAGAATTAACCTAATTCTTGTACGTTAGTATTTATATCACCTTTATTACAATGTTGAGAGATACAGTGTTGAACACGCATAATTTGGAAGAGCTATATCATTATGTAGACACAAATATGTTGGCTTGTAATTGAATAGTAAGTCTTACTCATAGCCCCAAGGTAGGATTCTCTGTATCGAGGGTGCCATGGACACACGCAAGACAAATACACAAACACCCAGACCCATAAACAAAAATCTAAATTCATCATTGAGATATCAGTCTGGCCGAAGATCGAAGCCGGGACCCTTTGCATGTCAGACCGGTGAACGCGAGTCATAATGGTCACGTCTTTATACACGTACTAAGTATAATTCGTAATATGCGTTCTACAATATCTTGTGCAGAAAATGCTAAGAATGTTCTAAACCAAAAAAATTCAAGTGGCGCCACAGATGAGCATTAACCATGCGCCATGAACCATGCACCAAAAGTCATGCGTCATGAGCCAAAGGAAATTCACTAATAGTTATGAGCAGTTGGTCATAAACAATGCACATATGTACCTCCGCGCATTATAAGCTATGTGCCGTGCGTCATAACCCATGCTATATGAGCCATAAATCATGCACGATATATCATGCCATAAGCCATGATTACGTGTTTAATGCACTTAGAACCCATATAATGCCAATATCTTTCCATGTTACATATATTACAAAATAAAGAAAGGTTCATACTTTTATCATCCACAAGCCATTACTGTCCCACTGCTGGGCACGGGCCTCCTCTCAGAATGAAAAGGATTAGGCTATAGTCAACAGCGCTGGCGAAGTGCGTATTAGTAGACTTTTGGGTTTTTTTTTAATCACGATGTTTTCCTTTAGCGTTAAAGCAAGTGATAATTAATTTCTAATACGCACATAACTTAGAAAAGTCAGAGGTGAGTGCCTGGGAACCTTGGACCCCTTGAATGAGAGACTGCGTTTCTCAACCACTATCCTATCATTGCCCAAATTCAGGAGATAGAACCCTGTTATAGACTGATAGTTGAACAGACAACGGAGGCTAACTCCTAAGGTTCCGTTTTTACGTTTCGGTGGGGAACCCTAAAAATGACGTACAGCCGTAAACATAATTATGCACGCATGACGAAATACTCAAAGAGTTTAGTTTATGTTTTGTTTATAGAAAGTGTAAACTGAGAGTGGATAGGAAAGGGATCGTTAAACAAGAACAAGGTAAAGCACACAGCCTGAGGGTGTAGTATTACCAGAAGATAATCTTACGGTGGTTGTCGGCGAATGTTTAAAATAAACATGGCCGCAGCCGGCTCCTATCATAACATTATTGTTTTGATTGCCCGGCCACCGCTGGACAAAGCCAAGTATTTCGTAATTTAACATCATACAGGTTAAATATCGGCTGATTTAATAACGTATCCCTTTACAAAGTTAATACGGATATTGGTTATCGAAGTCAAAATTAGGATGTTACGTAAAATTACGAAAGGCCAATTTTAATATTTGAAGTGTAAGTAAGTACTTAACTGATGACTATACATGTCCGTTCAGAATATAAATTGTAAAGTTAGATGAATCCTTTTAATATGAAGATAAAGGTAGGTAAAGAAAAAGAGTTATAAGAAAATAATTTTGATCTTCATTACGAAAGTAATTTTTTTATAATATAGGAGTAGCAGATGAACATGCACAGTCCACCTGATAGTAAGTGGCTACTTCCACCCATAGTTAGCAACCAATCCCAGATAAGATTAGATCCCTACCTGAGGTCGGCCACAGATTCGCTGCTTTGAGGACTAAGCTAGAATGCCTCGGAAAAATACCTCTCCACACCAGTATAATGTATATCTATATGTCTTAATATCCGAGTACAATTGGACACATTATGGCCGTAAATCGTCCTAAGTGAGGTCTATAGAATTAAAAAGAGTTACATCTGACATTTCATAAGGTCAAACTGATATTTGTCACAGCAACTTGACATTTCTCACAGCCTATTGAAACTGTTCCCACCTCCGCTCATCCTTTATTGACAATGGACATAACACGGTGGAATGTAACAAGTTGTACGACATAATGGCCTCTATCTACCATCACAGCGGACACAGCCTCCTTGCCTGTTCTCGAATGTTTAATGAAAATGTACATGTTGAATCCTAACGTTCATCAGACCTGATGCTTTGGTTGAATATATCTATGTGATATTAATTTATTTTTTATTGCGAGAATAAAGGTATAATACGAAACATGCATCCTTCTTACAAAGATCGATATTTAACAATTTCTGCCTTTTGGTAATTGTAAGCGAATTAGGTATTAGAAATTAATAGGCAAAATAATAATGACTATAAATAACAGGCGTTAATAATCTGAATTAGTTTAGAGACAATAAGAAAGTTGGGTAATTTAGTAAATTGAAAACAAAGTAAAACTAAAACAATTTAAAACTACAACAAACTAAAACTAAAAACGAGATGTTAAGACATGAAATCAGGACATACTTATTTAGTGTTCTAGGACTCTGTTTGTAGTTAATTCACCGCTTGACGTGAAGATTCACAGCTATATTAAAATTGAATTATATCACGAAAGAAACACCATTAAAATTTTATTAATCTGATCAAAATATTAACGCTATAATGATGAAATACGACCAAGCCGTAGGTGTTCTAGTTAAGTATTCAGCCGAATGGGTCCTTTATCCTCCGGAATACCAACTAAATTTGTTTAACTCTAAAAACACAAATTTTATAGTCACAAAATGTTATGAAAGTAGGCTGGAGAATTTTCTTTATTATAAACATGTTCTTTAGTGACTAGTAATAAGATGTAAAGTCCCTCGGCGACTGGCGCATATTTCATCCTCCAGGGGTCGTAAAGATTCGCTTACCTGCTTGTTTGTTGTGCGTCGGAAGGGGCCGACGGGTGAACCTTTTTTTCATTCAATTTTATGTGTGGGAATTTTAATATGGGCCCAAAACGGCACGTTCTACTCTCCGCAGATGGGTCACAGTTGGTGCCGATTCGCGAAACATGTGTACCTCTTAGCCGTAAAAATTAAGTGGCCTAACACACGTTTTCCCAAAACCTTCTTGGGGACTCCTCACTCAAACCAAGTACTATTCTCACGCAACGTTGCTTATAATTTTAGCTGAAGAACGCAGCTGTACATTTTCAATTACCGTAGAGTGATTGATGTATGTAGTACCTTTCCACACTCGGACAAATTTATCGCTGCCATCGATAGCCGGACAACTATTAATTTTATCAGAGTGTAGGCTCGAAGCGGCAATATAAAAGTGCAACGTCACTCACTTCACTCCCATGCCCCCGACGGCTAAGCCCTTAGAAATCGGTCGTTTAAAATAAACATCACTTCTCCGAAGTCCTACTTGCGGTGGTTATCCGTGTCTTAACAGTCTCACAAAAATCACTTTGATTTATTGATACGAGCAACTTAAGTGAACACATCTGTCGGTTTTTGTTCCTTCGTCGTGTACGTATACAGGTTTTTACTGTCTGTGAGAGACTTTTCATCATTAGTATGTGCGTTATTATGTTTAATTAATTTAAAATGATTCGGTCCAAACACTTGCAACATAGAATTAAATTTTCGTTCGTAATCGACTAATAAGAAGTAAGTAATGCTTAAAGCAGCTGGAATTCTAGCAAGAAATCCGACGGGCGGCACCCAGCGGGACGCCTCGACAATGGCAACCAAATTAAAGGGAACCGTAAACGTTTCGACTTGAGCCTCGCTAAATTTATTACTCCGAGTTTTTATTCTTTGTTTCGGTCGCTAATGAGATTCGAATGCTGCAACTGTTATTCGAGATGTTGAGGAAAAATTAAAACAGAATCCTATCAAGGATCTTGACTTCGGCGCCGCCTTATTAAATATTAAGTACTTTAAAGTGAAATTAAATTGTATTGTTTTCTTTGCCCTGCAAGAAGCCAAGTTTATTACACTTAATTAAGGTAATCTGTAGTAGTAGGTAAGACAAAATAGGTTCTTTATAATATGTTTGCGCAGAGGACGATGATTATAGAGCGCCTGTATTGCAAGCTATAGGTAATGGAAATCAAGTAAATGACTAAATGAAATTCTGCTCCATTGCTTTAAAGTTGATATTTATCTGTGGTCTCAGGTCTACGCGGGTGGTCTAAGACGATGTTGATTGTTGAGGCGAAACAGGAATGCAAATTTCGCTAGTGTTTCTGGTCCCGTGTACCTGGATTTTGTAACATCGTTCTAATAAATAATATACCTGATTTGAAAATTAATTGCCGGTTTATCCGTATTGGTTATTAATTGATGCCAATTATTCGAATACGAAGAAAATATTTATAGTCAGTGTCACTATTGTTTTTGAGTCATTTTGCCTTTAAACACATACATTGAGCAACTCAATACCTACACATAAAACTAAAATATATTCTATGAAAATAATACATGAATAAAAAATATAACTTCTCTTGTATCAATTTACACTAAACATGTCACATTCGATATGACAAATGAAATACTTCAAGATCGTATGCATGATAATGTAATACGTTGAGGCAAAATACGATTGGAAAAGATTTTACGAAGTTGAAGATCCCGTAATATTCGTTCACGGATGACACTCTGATAGGCGAAAGAAAATCATAAAATCGTGACACGACAATATCCACGGCACTTGTCCGATATGGCCACGGCGAGGGACCTATACAAGTGATCGATGAAAAGCAAAAAAGAAAATGGTGTGGAACGAATGATGCAATACGAATTAAGTGCGGCAAACTAGATCCGACGAATAAAGCGGCGCTCTTTTCAAAGCCTGACGAAGCTAAGCAGGAACAAAGGGACAATAGTGAAAGAGCAAAGTACCGGAGCGTGGCGATCCAGTGCCCGCTTCCGGTAACGTGGGAACTCCTTTTATTGCCATCAATAATTTCCCTGACGATATCACTCCCTCATCCTTCAACGAATTATAAAACAATCTAGAATATGAGCTATAAAACTATCTAGATAATATCTTACAAGATAACAATCTTTCTCAGCTTAGGAATTTAATCAAATGCGAGTTTTAATTTAAAACATTTCTCATAGTCATTTGTTATAATGGAAGAAGTTTTCTAACATTAGTATGATAATTCACAGCAAATGGTAGATTTATTTGATAAAATTTTATTAATTCAACCAGTAGTACAACACAGAAATTTTAAGTTACCCAATAAATCAGATTAACGTCCAAACAAGTTAACCTTTCCCAACCCGGAGCTATCAAAGCCAATAAACTAATCTGTATACATATTTTATAATCACTGAACACGAGGCAGACTTCCGTTTTCATTTCGAACGAATCAAGTCGAATGTGTACAGAGCTATATGAGATATCTTTCAACATCGAAACCGAATATGTTTAATCGAACCCTTGGATTTCGAAATGATTTCCCAAATCGAAGATCCAATATCAATAAAGCCCAAACGCGAACAGCCGGCAACTCCACATTCCTAAACAATAGTTCATCAGGCATGGGTTCGGCCGACACGTCATTTCACGGCCCATCGACTACTTCTATTTAGCACATCTATTTTCTTGACGAGATACCAGCGGACTCGAAACCGATTTCTTCAATTATTATCTTTGTTTTTTTTACGCCGTCTCACTGACACAACATCCGCCCGTGTCAGTTGACCACATCTAACGGGTTCTCTAGCTCATTTCTCCTCGTTAATACTACAACTATTATACGCCTTTAAGATTAAACATTCATTTTTTATAAAGATTCCAACAAGTCGAAGGACATGAGAAAAGATGCTAAGCATTTTATCTTTCTCTAAGTGTTAATTAAATTTTCTATGACCCATTCCACAGATTTTCGGCATCCTTTTTACACAATCCTCGTATTAAATAACTTTTTTCTTAACAAGTAGCGTAAAAATTTTGTTATCTCGGAGTAAGGCTATAAACCGTTCCAGCGTTGAATAAATTATAAAAGAGAAATATTAATTCCAAAATAGAACCTTACACTTCTCGAAAGAAATATTAAGCGAGATAACAAAGTGGATGTAGAGAATAAATCTTAGACTAGACAAATTGCGGGCGATATACTAGACTGTACTTAGGGAAAGTTCGCTGTGTATTTTTTCTAGACCATTGATTGCAGATATAAGATAAGTGTATCAGACAAAACTAACGAGAGGGGTCTTGCCAAATACTACCCCAGTGTCGGCTCTGAAGCAGGGAAAGCATGATTTATCGGTAAAAGTTGTGCCATTACTCATCTCACCATTCGTTACTCCAATAAAAAGAACGACTTCCGATAATTTATTGAGCGCGGTATGGATTTTTTATTACAGTTGTCTATTTTCGAGTGCACTTCGTATGTTACTATACCCTTAACAAAGTATGATTTATGTCGCGATTAACAAGGTATACCAAAATATGGACGTTAACCTTGAGGTAACTAACACCGCGCTTAGAATTCTATCTTTTCAAAGTTGTCAAAGTTAACGCAATATAAACGTAATGGAAACGTTAGGCCTTTCCATTACTTGTTGTTAAACATAAGTTTAATAATATTTATCTCAAAATTTGGCATACTATATTTGTACTTTTTGATATCCAATGCCAATATCCAATTGATGAGACATTCTTCCAAAATTGTGTGTCTGTCTATCAGTTTGAGAACCACAGCTACAACACGATGTACTTATGATATGTAAACGTTGATTTTAATGTCGTTTTCATCACAATCTTACTGCGGGTATGTTTTGTTTAGGTATTACTTTAGCTCTTAACATCGCGCTACTTTGTATCTAAATTCACATCAAGCTATCAAATCAGTAAGGTGATAAGATACAAAAAAAAAACATATTGCATACAGCTATATTTAAGCTACGTAGAGTCAATAAGATTTGGTAATTTTTGTTGTCAGAAAAGTTTGCCATAAGATCATAGGTTCTTGTAGACGCAATAATCATGTACCTTAATGCTTATATTAATGAACAGCGTACATAAATTGTCTTTAGTAGAGAGTCTTATTACTATAGTCAACATCTTGAAGTGTCAGCCGTCGATCTACTCCTTAGTAAAAAAACCTGGTTCCAAGACCACTTCTACAAATGGATGAATCACAAAAAGTAACAAGTCTTACCTTTCTACGTACTTACCATATTATTTTTAGCACTCAGTAATGTCGCTTGAAGACGTAGAATCTTTTCTCAAAAAGAATCGCAGGAAGAATTGTGAATATAATCTCACAAAATTAATTCTAAAGCTTAGAATTGGTGAAGTTTAAATTTAAAACAAACCTACCTGTTTATAAGTCGTAGCAAGCACTCCGGTTCCTTTTCAGAAAGAACTAATAGAGTTTGGTTAACTTTTTCTAATTACAATTTAACTGTACTTTCCTTAAAACTCGCGTCAAACTTGTCAACAAATCCGAGTGAGTATGACAAAACAAGCACGCTACTCCTGCTACAAATCAGTTCTGTCACTTAAACTTGGGACAACACAAGAAAACTTCGCAAAACTTACACTACACCGAAAAGTTTACACGCACTGAAAAGTCGGGTCCGTGGACGAAAAAACGCACTGTTCACGGCGTTAATGATTAATATTTACACTGCACAATTATTGGAGACATCTAATCACATGTACCCGGACCGGTTGACTTGCGATCGAGTAGAGATCGCGCGCGAGGATAAACCGGCGGCGTTCGTTCGCCACGACCGCGCGAGGCTCTCTGCCTGCAACGAGAAACCCGTGGCGGGCGAGGGGGCGCCGATAGACGAAAATGGCTTCACAAGGTAATTTTTTTCTCTTTCCTCCTTTAATATTCCGCATATGCCGTGCGCGGCCGTCGGTGCACGCGCATGCGTATCAACCGCGAGGGGCATGTAGGGGTTGTAGTGTAACGCGATGCACCCGTACTTTACATAACTTATTGGGCCGTTTATCGAAGCCACTGTTTAATACCCTTTCCATGTCGGCTTTGTGCATAGCTTCCTCCGGGTTCGTACAAAGGGAGATAGAATATTAATCAACGTTCTAAATACTTTAATCCACCTAAACTGGAAACGTTCCATTAATCTCAATATGTGTAATCTCAAAGTATTACTTACGCCATTCATGAAATTTGAGTAATCGTCTAACCGATAGTGACGGGTCGTGTTTTGAGAAACAATTTATAACTTTAATATACGGCGAATTGTTCTATATCAGGGGTTCTTAACCTTTTAATCGTAATGGACCATAGTTTAACATATTTTTGTCTCAGCACGGACCACTATGTTTTTGACAATATATAAGTAGTAATTAACTCAAAAGTTTTCAGACTACTGCCCATCGCTGGAGTACTGGTTTGGAAACCCTGTTCCATATTAACAGAGCTTTTAATTCTTTAATAAAAAATGAATTCCGCTAATGCTGGTCGCATACATTATTTATCACTTGGCACTTGGACTGCCATTAGCACGGATACCGAATTTATTTTAAATCACGAGCAAATTCCTTTTAGATATTTTATATTTCCTGTTTGTGACGCTGAATAAAATTATATCACATTTTAATCTGTTGATTTAATTATTAGCGCTACATATTTTACACTTTAACGTTTCGATATCAACTAATAATTTAAAGTGTACAATAAAATAAATATGCGTGATATGACATTATTGTGCCTTTAATATTATTAGCATTAAAATTAATTATTCCCAAAGTTGCTTGAAAAGTTCTATACTTACTTCGTTTAAGAAAGGCTTAAGAAAATAATGTTAAGCCCGTGATTAGAAACTTTGCATTCTTTAAGAAAATTAAATGAGAATCACTTCTTACCTCACTTTTTAAAAATCAATCCATTAAGGAGCTTAATAGATGGATGAAATCTCCTTTTATAAGCAATTTTTACAGTAGAAACCGCTTTATCCAATTGCAGGTTTTTCTATGATGCTTTGTAGAAAAGTCTAATATTGTATTATTACATATTTATTACTTTAAAAAATCAATAACCTCAAACAATATATACAAAGTTATTTAAACAATCATATATTATGTTAAAAAGTCGGCCAAGTGCGAGTAGGACTCGCGCACAGTGTTCCGTACAAACCTGTTTGATTTTGTTACAGATTAGAATTATTATAGAATATAGTTTATAAACCTGAGTATTTGATATGCATTTCAATTGAATACCTCTACGCGTTCATGAGAAAAGGTTTGCAACTTTAAAAAGTAACTTTAAAGAGTAACAATACTTTTCCTCCTGAGGAAAGAGTCTTGACAGACGGACGGACGGGCAACAAAGTGATCCTATA
>DWIJ01000175.1:0-13255 GCA_018248315.1 Chioides albofasciatus
AAGTTTGTGATGTAGGCGTATATATTCCTTTGTAGGGTACAAAGGAATACATTACTGATATACGGGGTAAATTTTTCAAATGGGTTTCGGATAACACCCTGAAGGCCCATTTAAAAAATTCACCCTGCATATACATATATAAAGGGTTACAGTATCTGTTATATGATTGTCATTGTTCTTAACTTAAATTCAATTTTTAAGCTCTTTGGATTCAAAGAACAATTCATCATTCAGTTTTTAACTGTTCTTAACAATTTTTTGCCTTGATGAATCTTCTTCTTCAATAATTGTACTATCCAAGTCATAATACAAAATGATTGGATAGAAGTAGTGAGTTGATTATATTACTTTCTTATTATAAGCAAATATGTAACGCAATAAGGGAATTATAATAAAAAGTAGCAAAAAGTAATGACAGAAACTTAGTTACATTGGTTGATATAATACGTACCCACAGCGTCTTGTCCCTCCCGATGAGAACCTCCCGCCATGACAGATGCAAAGCCAGCCAAGAGTTGTGATTGAAACGAGCTCTTCGATAAATCCATCGACCGGCCGTAGATGCTCTCCGAAAGCGAACCAGTAATTCCAAAAGCACTTTCAGTGCCTTCGTCTTTGTTGCCGTCTCTATCTGGCCTGTATAAATGAAAGAGAGAGCTGTCGTACAACTTCATAGGCTCATCTTGTCTGTCGAATTCGTGCTCGTCTTCTTTGAAAGGCGAGTTATATTCGGAACTCGAAAATCGGTTGTTACCATTGTATTCAATTGGGGACGATCGATCCACGTCCTCTAATTCGGTCCTCTTTTGATTTTCGGGTTTCTTTTGAAAGCATTCTGTGTCGGTTTCATAAGGGAAGGCTTTCTTTGGCGTGGACGTTTCGCTGCGGTTGTCGCCCACTGATATGTCGTCCTCGGCGTCTGAGTTCTCCAGGTTTTGACTCGTCACCGAATCGCTTCTTTGCGTGAAGTGTTCGTCGCCGTCTTGATGCGGGCCTTAACAAAAATACAAGTGTATCTTAAGCAAAGGTATATTACCATGTGTACAATATAAATGATCTGATAAATCATTCAAGAATTAAGAATTAGCTTAGATGAAGTTCAACCCTGGGGCCACTAGAACACAAATAAAACCGGATGTTTGTTACAGCCCCGCAAATCTCGCTAACAAAGGAGATAAAACACCGCTTGACACTAAGACTTGACACCCGCGAGCACAAACGGAGGTGTACAAAGCGGGGCCTCGCATAAAGACCTCAGTTAAAAAAGGAACGGGCATAGACACGAGTTTCTGCTCTAATTAATGCCTCGGGGCGTTCCGTTCTCGAGCATTGAATGCGAGGTCTGTGAATGGTATTTTAGCACGCGGGAGGAAATCTTGTGTATGGTTGCGTTTGTGTCTTTTAATTTACATGAAAATGGTGAAGAGTGGGCATTCGCCATTCAGCCGGGTCGCTTTTCATGGATGCTAAACATTCGCGCAGCGGCTGCCGATTACTTGTTATTTTGCGGGAACCGTCGAGAGGACGCTCGAGTGTTTCTCTCGTTATAATTTCGCATAAATATGTTTTAGCGAACATTCTTCCAGTGAAGGATCTCCGCGGGAGTTCTTAATGTTTCCGCATGAATTTCTTCTACCAAAACATCGCTAACGAATCCGCTCGGTACATGCCTATTCATAACGGTTTGTTTATTTGAGCGAGTTTGAGTTTACGCTGGTATTCACTTCACTTGTCTTGTATAGAATTAAAATGTTTGATTAAACAAGTATCGGAATGATAGTTAAGTTATTTAACATCATAGTTTTTATTTAAGAATGCGATAGTCGTATAGGTAAATTTTATTTCAAGTAGGTTTGCAGTATAGTCCACCGTAATCATCAAGTTTAGAGCAAGTTATTGAACTTCAAAAACATTAGGAATATTTGAAAGCTTGTACCTATATATCACGAAGTTTTATATGTAATACGTGAAATCAGATAAAGACTTTCAACCTCAGGTAAATTTGAAACCCCGACTCTACAGAGTAGGTGTAAGGGCTAACCACTGGGCTATTTTTGCATGGATGGAAAATGGTTACAATATTTATAAACATTTAAAAGTGGTTTCGTACTTTGAAGAGTGCCGTTGGCGGTCAATTCTCATTATTATCACATACTTATCTACAATCATTTAACTCATTAGAGACCTTTAGGCTCTTGTACAGTTAAACAACAATTAGCCTATATACGTTTACTGGTTGTTACTGTTAGCAGCAATTAATTCCTTACATGAAGTCAGTGGTAAAATGAAAATCTATTTTCTAATATCTATTACAATACTAAAGTAGCAAGCGACCATGCAGGTTGATGGTAAATAGCTACTGCCGCCCATGGACATCTGTAAACCACCACCGATAAGATTAAAATCCTACCTGAAGTGGGAAATAGATACGGTGCTGACCCTGGGAACTAAGTTACATATCCTCGAATTTCTCCCTTACCACACCCCTTAAATCAAAAAATAGTAGAGCTTAATACCTACTGCTGTTATTAGGCAGAAATAGGTGTGACGGTGGTGCCGCCAGAGTCATACCACAGAGGGTTCAACCAGCTTAGATTTTTATCTTAAAGTAGCCCGGAGGGAGAAAACAAAGTATGGGGCCAATTCATTTCACCGAGTACTTATTTATCGAAAACACGGATTTTTACACCGTAGTAAAGGAGATACATTTCTCAAGTCATTTCCTTAAAACCCACTCCATTTAATAACCCTAAAGGAGCCGCTAGATATCTCATACGGAATCCGTGGGATTTTCGCCAGGCTATGTCGGCGGGATGGCGTTCCAATGGCCTCCGAGTGACGATAGCGACGATCCGCCTCAACGAGCTATTTCATTATTCAGCCTCACCGACTCCACTCAAGATGCGCCGTCGATAGCATTGACTAATTTTCCTGAATTCCCTAAGACGAGCCGCGTCTTCATTTGGGTCGAGACCATTTTGTGGGCTTAGCGCGATATCACCGACGTAAGCGCGTCATTTGCAGTTCCACCGAACCACCTCCACAGCAACGCCTTATCCGCTTACTTACTTATGGTAATGCAAACGATAACTCCCGACCTTATTACACGAACCATTTCCGAACAAAAAGTTTGATTAACAAGCAAATAATCTATAACGCTTTTTTACCGAAAGTCGAGGGCGGAGTTCGGAAACGTCTACCGCAAACCGTAGACGTGCGGCGTAGACCGTCGGTACCTACTACGAACTTTCTATTGCTGAAAGCCCTTAAGACTGAATAGAGCTATAGGTACTTCATAAAACAAAGTTTCGCTACACGGCGGTACGGGGCAAAGACTAGCAAAACTCGAAGGATTTAATGCGATTCCGAGCGAAACATCGTAAAGTAAACGAAAACATTCAGGCCCGATCAGTTTTTAATCGAGTTAGTTGCATACAAGCATGCTTTTAATCTGGACCGTTTCGCGCTGGCCTAAATTCGTAGATTGACTATTCATCCGTCCCGCGTTCAATCGAGACGAGCCTAATCCTGGCGATGAAAGTCAAAGCGAGAGTTGGTGTTCGCTAAAAAGCCCTTTGGCGATTAAGCGAGCTGCGGAGTGGTGGAGTCGCACCATTACGGAGGAGAGGCAAGTTTTGTGTTAGCCTCATGGACGATTCATCGACGGCCCTCGTTAACCCCACGGCTGAATGCCGCCTTAGCACTCCTCATTATTGCGTTTATAAAGGCGCCCATACAGCCGCCAGATTCACTAAGACTCGCTCCATCGCCATGAAAGAGAAAATGGGATTGTGTACACGTTTTGTTCGCTACAAACTTCTTTTTATATTTTTAAGCGTGGCGTGTTGCCGTAAGTATCTGGGAGGAGATATTATTGTGCTGCACTTTTGTGTTGTAAGCGGAAAGATCACGACGATATGACATTTTTTAAAAGAAAAATAAAATGAAAGCAGATTGCGGGCTTTATTTGTCTACTTTGAGATTGTCATATTTTACGTTTTTATTAAATACAAGCTTTTCCCACGGTCTCAACCTTTTGCATTTTATCAACTTCATTACTTTTCTTCTTTGCGTAAGTAACCAACGTTGCAATTAATGAACATAAATCAATATGCAACTCACATAATGTTAAGCGATTTATGTCGACTACTGACTGTAAACAAATTTCATTACCACAAGAGTGATATAGTAACTGAGGTTGGTCACAAATACTTTTCTGATCCTTCGAACTAAATTACGTAAAACACCCAATGTTAGTATTTTTGCACAGATGAACTACAATGAATTTTATTTTATCCCATTTAAAAAACCCCTACATATTTTGTACCGACAATATTCATCTTGTTAGGTATAGGAAAATATTCGCTATCGGTAAATAAACCTAAATCTTCACCCTCATACATCATGAACATCCCCAAAGACCTATAAATTAATAAATCTATTCGTAATAATTGGCGGAAAGCGCCCTAATCTGGCTTTCATTGCAAAATCAATAGGGTCGGCAACTATTGGCAGGTGTGCTCCCTAATATTAAAATTTGTTACCCACTAAGGGTGTGGACACTTTATCATCGTTTATTTGGGTTAACTTTCATTCTCTAATTAAAAACGCCCCTAAAGGCCGACTAGATAATACGACGCTACAAAATGGTTTAGCGTGACTGAAACAAAGTTTTATAGAGCGTGCCTACTGCCTTTATGACTGCCTATTGTTATTGTACACCTCGTTTTCAATACAATGTTTCAATATAAGTTTACAGATTTTAAGATTCTCAACATTTAAGATACTCAATTTACTTATGTAATTCGTAAGATATACACGATAATATGTTCATAGTCCTTAACACAGGTCCTTAAAGTATTCAATGTCAAGTGGGTCGGGTATTCCGTTCATCATAAACTCAATACTGTCCCATTGCAGGGCACTGCTGTCGCCATGAGAATAATTCTGCTGTAGACTTTCTTTTGACTTTAAGAACTTTCTTTGAAAGATTTCTGAAATCATAATTGAAAAGGATAGGCCTGGGATTCCAACATCAGACCGCTCGATTGAGAGACCGCGTTTCGACCACTATACTATCACACTGTTCATCACTCATCAATCAATCATCACTGTTTATTCTGCTCAATTAATTAACTACAACTTCTAGAACATTAATAGTATAGTACTGTAACGAAACTATGTAAATATTGTAATGTAAAACAGAACTTCTCGAGTAACAGAGTAATAATGCAAATAGATTTCTTACGAACTACTTCCACAAAATAAACTTGCTGGAATCACTCCGACAATATACTAAAGTGGCGGTCTGAATTCGCGGTTTCGGTTTGTTTAAAGTCGAATGCAAATTTCTGCAAACTAATTCCATTTACACACCCTTTCTTAGTGGCGGGAAGAAGAATGTCGTCATTTGTTTTCGCGGGAGGCGAATTCTGAATTTGAAATCGGCACGCTAGTCGCTCCGCTTGAGTTTTTGCTGGCAACCGAAGCGTAGGTACTCAGTCGGCCAAGTTTTCTCATTATGCCCCTCACTACCCGACACCATTCGACTATTACTTAACCGTCAAACCATGAAGCACGTACGCACTTTGACAATCCACCGACTAGCTCAGAAGCAGGGGAAGCGTACTCCGCGTTTAACTAAACCATATTCTATTTCAATACGTTGAGCATAAAAGATTTCGTCTAAAATCCTGGACTATTTTAAAAACGGCAGCGCACGACTTAAGCGACTCATAAAAGAGAGAGGGCTGGGTATTTTCTCGGGGAGAGAGAGAAGCGGTTAGCCGACTTTTACACTGGTTTTATTGTCTCGCCGCCCCTCGTAAACCGTCCTTTGTGTTAGTAATGTCTCAAGTTGTATTAACACCGTGATAACTTTAGTGGGAACCGTTCGGCGCCTCGCTGATTACCCTGCGGTCCACAATTAGACCGATCTAAACGGATAGTTTTGACAATAATTTAAACGGGCCGACGGTGTTGCCTGTTATTAATAGGTAAGGAGGCCTTTGATATTGAATTTGGTGTGGAAACTGTATTTAGTAAATTAGGGATGGGTCTAGCATAAACGTTGCTATAAAAGCAGCTCATTCGGGTCGGATATTGAGTATTTAGCAGGATCATTTTGTAAGGGGATTTTGGCTCGGATAAATAAATAATTTATAATAGGGGGCATATTGTACCGATTTTATAATAGGTATGGGAGTATAAATTATTTACAAACACAAAAAAGTGATGATAAAACATCATATTACTTTTACACACGATAGACCAAAGACCCAAAACTTACCTGGAGTCCATTACACTTA
Source organism: Chioides albofasciatus (assembly GCA_018248315.1). Taxonomy (NCBI): domain Eukaryota; kingdom Metazoa; phylum Arthropoda; class Insecta; order Lepidoptera; family Hesperiidae; genus Chioides; species Chioides albofasciatus. The sequence continues at coordinate 6,309 of DWIJ01000175.1, forward strand.
TCGAATTCCCCTAAAAGTTTCAATGAGAAAATTTTAAATTCTTACTTTGAGTGGCGAAAACAAAACGCCGTTCCGAGCACATTCTATTTCATGGAGGGTGAATTAAAACGAGCTCGTGCTCATTTCGGCAGAAGGTAGGTTGCGACACGAATTTTCCGTCGAATTTAGCGGTTTCAATCGATGACGTTCGTAATGGAAAAGTTCAATAGGCAACAACAAAGGCCGATACAAGTTAACGAAGCTCACGAAAGCGAAATTCACGATGGCAGCGCGCTCTGGCGGACAGGAAATTAAAAGACAAAAGATTGCCGGCCGGAGCAGTTTAGCTTCGGAAATGGAGGGCGTGCCCCTCGGAGTATGAATAAGAGAATCTATAGAGCGTCATAATAGGTGATACCTGAAGCCAAAATTGCATTTTTTTTCAGTCTTCTATGCTAATATTATAAAGAGGAACGATTTGATTTATTGTTTGTTTGTTTGAATTGAATAGGCTCGGAAACTATTGGACCGATTTGATTTTTTTTTAAATATTAGAATTCTACATTATCCCTGATGAACTTAGGCAATATTTAATAAGAGAATAAAGTAGGGATCCGCGTGAAAATTTCGATAATGTAACCCATCGGGCGAAGCCGCAGGTTCCGCTCGTTTAATAAAAAAATATAGGTGCTCGCAAAAAATTATTCAACTACAGTTCATTGACATCTTATCTAATAGCTTCTAAAATCCTTTACTGCATATGTAAATCACGGACAGGGTTATGCCATGATATCCATGTTGATGACAACAGTAGCTGAATAACATTACAAGAAGATGACGTTATCCATTTACGAGAACTGTACTTACCATATGAAACGACTAAGCACTTTACATTATGTGTTTTGCATTTTGTTCTTCCTAACCTCTATTTCGTTTCTTTCGACGGTCATCCAGGCAACGCAACTTCTAACATAATATTAAAACTCTTAACTGTGTTAATCGGCGCCCTAAAAGCGAAACTTGGAAGTACATCATTAATGTGCCTTTTATCTTTGCAATACATTGCAAATTGAGAATAAGTATCGCTTCGTTTACGTTCCATTTGCAAAATTATACCTACATGCGAAAGTTCTGTAAACGACTTCAAAAATGAGGATTCTCAATGCGGATATTTTTTTATTTATGTTACGAGTTTATAGGATGTTTTCGGCACTTTGCAAAACTTTTGATATTTCTGTTATTATTATATATTTTAAGTTGTTCGCAGATTGTTTTATCATACTGATGTAGCAAACAAGACTGCAGTTCATCCGATGTCCACTGTAGCAGTCTGTTGACAATAGACTCCTGATAAAATTGACGACCTCTCTGATATCGAACCTGTGTTCGACCTCAAGTAACGCATCTGTATGCGTTGCTGCCTCTGAGGATTAACTTGGAAGTCCTCGGAGAAGAGTACGAGTTTGTCTCCGCAGAACACTCTTTAAACCAGAGCGAAGCAGCATTTAACAAACCGGTGGTAGAAAATGATTCTACCACCTGCTTGTTGTCAATTAATTTTAAAAATCTGATGATGCTGAGAATATGCCTGAAATTGTATTAATATACTTCTTAATTAATCCTTTAAAGTACCTCTTGTAATAATGAGAACTATTTTAATTATTATATGTTTCTTTTGTGCAACGTTTACGCTCTAATTTAAAATTGTACGAGTAGATTCTATACACCTACAACAGAATTAAATTTCATACGAAGCCCAAATAAAATTTAATATACCTACTTACTTTTATCAAATTTTTTCGCTAACGTAAATTTGCAAAGTAATCTTGATTCCCTGCAAGGCTAATATTAACATCTAAAGGCTGAATAACGAGATTAAAGCCTACAGCTAAAAATGTTATCAATGCAACCTTTTCATCCGTGACGCAGAATACATTTGGAAGGCGAGGAATTAATCCCGTAATACGTGGATTACTGTATCAAGTGCGCGTATACGTATGGTTTCAGTAATTCAAGTAATCCGTAGCGGGGTATGAATATCGGGTTGCTAGGGAAGGTCGACTTCCCGCCTTCTTGCTCGTTTCTTAGTGCTACCATTGTAATAAACGGTCATTTGTATGGGATTTCTACGGGGATTTTTGGCATCCCTTACTGTTATGGTCGTATCAATAAATTTCGACATTCCATGCTCCACGATCTATTCCCGACATATAGATTTTTTTGAAACTATAGATGACTGCAAGCGATGAAAAATGCTATCGTGAATAAATAATGTTGGAACGTAATTAATAAGTAACATAATTTAAACTCCGAAGTAATATAAAAGAGGGCTTAAAATTCATCATTCGTATTAGGTATCCATGAGCTGGTTAGCATAAATGGCTTGTTAAACATCTGACGCTAAGTCAACAATAAGTGACAAAGCGTCGAAACAAGCTCAGGATTCTCGACTTTGTTTCCTTATTTAATTTGCATCCGGAATCAAAAACTTTCCGTGACACTGTTTTGCATTATTAATACTTTAGCATGGCGTGATCCCGGGAGGCGCACTAGAAGCCATAAATTGAATTCCAACCTTCGCAATTAGTTATTCCCGCGCGTGAAAACTTTTGAGATCGTTCGCCTTCGTTAACAGATGTTACGGTGCTATTCATTATACATTCCGTCGAATTGTAAAGCCGAACATTTAATTTAAAGTACCAAACGTTCCTTTGTTAAACAGCCAAGCATTCTGCTGGCGCCTTAAAGACCCGTTCGGTTGGTAAGATTAGTGGTGCTGGCTGTAGCTTTCCGTTTTCTAGAAGCGGCTTTGTTTATATATACCGACAGTTAAATGTATGCAGCGCCATCTATAAGTTAAGGAAATAAATTATTATTGTGATGAAGATGGTGTATGTACGAATCATGGAAAAGCTAAATTAAAAATTTTAAGATAGAAAAATATTGAATTCTTGATAATACCTAATTGATCATACTTAAATCAAACCCAACTAAATTGAAAGGTATAAAGGTGCATAGTATGCACAGAGCCTAGTAAGTGAGAACTAGTAGGTATATGAAAATCTCTCCCACGTTGTAAAATACTGAATACATGGATGGGGAACGCAGTATTTAAGTTAGTGCCAGGTACACACGTGTTGGCGCAGCTTACAGAGAAAATCATGAGCGATACGACAACACCATATTGAACAGCAAATCATGAAGTACAACGGCTGAGGTTCACGAATACTAAAACAGAATTTACATCGATGTATGCTACGTAACAAAAAAAGTTGTGCTGAAAACGCCATTCGTCGACGCGGCACGTTCCTTATCGGTCTAATTTGGATCAAACAATTCCATTCCCCTCATACAAATTGCGGCGAGGCACATTTGTTATCTGCAGTATTCGGCAGAAATTATATTAAGATCTTGTCGTGCGATAATGTTGTATATTTTTGCGTTCCTCCCGCGCGGTCTAGGGCGTTGTACTCGCAGGGCGCGTCCGCTTTTTATGACAACAATAAATTACAAAGAAAACGAACTAGATTTCATCTCCAGTGATGAGATTTTCTTTTAGGGGGCATAAAGAGTACGTATAATAGGGTTTACTTTAACCATTTAGTGTAACATGGTCGTTGACTTCATCAAATATTGGTATTAAAATAGTAGAATTTTGTGTCTATGATTAGTTGTAGATTGTAATCGTGTACCAATGATTAATTAGATTTATTTTATCTATTTCAGATCCAAAGTTGCGCATACCTGAGATGTTATGGGCTCACGTAGCGTAGCGAAGTGGCGTTGGTGGGTGATCGTGGTGGCATGGGCGTATGGCGCGGCCGCGCGCACGATCTGCCCTGCTCGCTGCGCCTGCGACGATGCCTTACGCGCCGCCTCATGCGCCAACGCCGGGCTAGAAATCGTTCCCATCCAGCTCAACCCAGAAGCCACCCACATAAATCTCACTCACAACAGCATCGACAACCTCCTCTATACGTTCGGCTTCTATACGCAGCTTACTATTCTGGACATCTCATACAACAAAGTTCGAGACATAGGTAGTAAAAATTTTGACAACAACAAGGAGATGACCCATCTGAATGTGAGCCACAATGCTCTAAGAAAACTAGATAAGGATACTTTTGTTGGCCTGAAGAGGCTAATCGATTTAGACCTGTCCAACAACGAGATAACGAATATTAACGCACAAACATTTAAAGACTTGACAGTTTTGGAAAGGCTCGATTTATCAAGTAATAAACTTGTGACTTTTGAGTCAGATACTTTTGAACCCCTAGCATCGTTAAGAATTTTATCAATCCGAAATAACTCTATATTAGAAATTCCATCAGCAAATATTTTGTTCATTATCCACTTGGAGTATTTAGACCTATCAGAGAACTTAATACAACAAATACCTAAACATGGGATACCTTATTTGAAGGAATTGAAAAATTTAGACTTGAATAACAATATAATTGACAGTATTGATTCATTGGGTCTCCACAATTTGCCGTCACTGCGCCATTTGGATTTAAGCGATAATAATATGACATCAGTACCCACATCAGCTCTTTCTAAACTGTCAAACTTATCGCATTTGTATCTAAGTGGAAACTTTTTTCATAATATTACGGCACTTTCCTTCCAGAGTCTTTTCCATTTAAAACACTTGCACTTGAGCAGACTTTATGATCTAGACAAAATTGATTCAAGAGCTTTCGTTGACAATATTAATCTGCAGAAAATATGGATGAACGAAAACGTAAAAGTGAAGGAGGTTCCCCCGAGACTTTTCCATGGTAATCCGAAGCTTACGCATATTTATATAAGAAATAATGCATTAGAAACATTAGAAGCTTCCCACTTCCCTATTGACAGACTGCAAGAACTTGAGATTTCCGGCAATCCCTTTGTTTGCAATTGTTCTTTGCTATGGCTGTGGAAACTTGGAAGGGAATGTGAAATAAACAATAGAAAATTGGATAACTCAAGTGCCATACTAAAGATAGACCATGAAGAAGTGAAGTGTGTAGCACCAAAACATTTGGAAGGAGGACTATTTGTTCAAATTCCGGAATCAGAATTTGGGTGTTCAAATGGTTGGGTGGTTGTGGCTGTTGTTGTCCTTACTGTGAGTATTATTATAAGTGTTGTCGGTGGTGTCTTGTATTTCATGGGACCTCTGAAGAAGTGTAAAGGTGATAAATCGAAACAAGTTATGACTAATGTTATGCTGAATGGTGACGTGTCAAAATTAAGTAATGGTTTAGGATATTCTACGAGAGGACGGGAACAAGAGAACAAGAGAGACGTAGACCGATATTTAATGATTGGTTCATCGGTGACTAATAATTTTCATTCTTTGAATCCTCCATGGCATAGTGTTGATAAGAATCCTTACTATCAGGAAGATAATGAGGAGCATATTTATCAACAATTCGCATACGAAACCATTCCTCATCACAGAACGCCTGAAAAACCACACATAGTGTATGTTTAACGAACATTTTGGGAAATGGACTCTATGAAAGACGTGAAATGTTTAATACGTCGTTTCAAGTACTGATGAGGGAAAAGCTAAATTATGCAATAATGTATATAGTGATATGAATAAAATTGTAATATGTGATAGCATTGTATATAAACGTGTAAATATTATTAATTTCTACGATTAACACATTTTCGATTTTGTACTTAACCTGATTAGTTAGACCTATCGATTGATGGTCATCTATTATTATACTGTCAAGAGAGGTATCTAAGCTCAATTTCAAAGAAACTTTTGTCCTGAAAGTTGTCTAAGCTTGTCTTGACTAATTATTAATTTTAATAACATCCACGTCGACCTAAGTTTTGTTTACTAGTTCCTCGGCTATTATCGGTATTCCATCATTGTAAACTATTGTAAAATCGGTAAAGTCATTTCATATTTAATGTATATTATCCATGTGTAATTGCATAGTAGTTACATTTATACATAATTATATTTTCTGAATAAGAACACCAATACTTAATGAAAACTTTGTACAAAAATGAGCAATATAGAATAATAATCAGAAATACTATAATGTGTTAATTTTATTCGAGATATTGTTATAGCATGTTTAATCGTATTGAGAAAGAAATCAGATTAGTAATTCTCTAATATTTCAAACCGTACTATAGTTATAACTGTAATCATGTTTATAAATAAATATGACCTCAACAATATAATATTTGCATTCTAATGGAGACCTCATGAATTTCAAATTAAAGTTGGAAGTTTATGTTGAAGTAAAAGCCACTTTATATGCTTACCAAATTTTACGGGACATAATAATGTAAGGACTTTAATGGAATCTAAAACACAAGTAATACTTAATAGGTACTTTATGTAACAAAACATAATAAGAGTTGCTGGAAATAATGTGAATACTTAAAATAATCTAAATTGCACATTTAACAACTAATTTAGATAGCAAATCTATAAGAAACTAACAGTTACTTTTTTGTGCTATCCAGTATTTTGTACGTGCCAATATATTTAAATACAATAATAAAGATATGGGCCGATAGATAGATAATTTGGATCTCTCTTAGTGGCAGGCAGTTATATTGCCAGTCACTTAGAGAGATCCAAATTATCAAACACATCTTTGGTATTATCTAAACCACAACATATCTAAACGCACGGCAGTGCATTGGACAAATTATATAACCGTAAATATACACATAATACAACAGAAACTGCAGGGAAATTATACCCAATTTATATCGAATACGCACCGTACGTCCGGTTGTTACGGTTTATGTTTCGTACAGTTACGGTTCTAGTACGGTCCGGAATATTAGACGAACAAGGTAGAACATGTTTACATGGTCATCGACATGTATACAACTAGACAATGCCAGTTGCTCTGATGGAAAGGGGTACAAATGAAATAAGTACATTTAATTAATGGCTATTTTTGTAGATTGATTTCAAAGATTGTTTGGAGCGTTTC
>DWIJ01000176.1:0-13251 GCA_018248315.1 Chioides albofasciatus
ATTTCTAACCTAAGCGTTAAACCCGTGGTAATTATTTTATAATAAGCATAAAACTTCACAAAAATACGGGGCATGTATTTCTTATATTTCAATCTCGACCTCCGACCAGGCGAAAATTCTTACTATCACTCTATCACTGCTCAATATCTTAATCAAAATAAAGTAGAGTCAAATAATGCAAGGCGAAGCACAGTTCAAGTGTAATGACCGTGAGATAACCACACCAATATTATAAGCAGCGCAGCTTTCAGATGATCGCTCCGATAGAACACTTACTTTCCAAAGCGGTGTTTGTTGCACCGCAACTGTACTGATGTAAGATCTCATGCAAGCTGTCAAGTATCCAACGATTTTCATTAGGTAACACACGTAACTCACACGTGCTTAGTTATAAAGCTAACCTGCAAATCTGGATGTTTGTTTACTTGAAGTGCCTGCGATGTCTATATCTTTCAAACCTCTGCAAAGTGGTGCAACGTGTACTCTTTGAAAGCGAGGAGTTGACGATTGTTCAAACTAGGGTCAAAAATGACATCTATACACGTATGATACGTGTATCATTTGGATATTACCTATGACACACAACGTAACGTATTCCAATTTACCATACCCAGTAAGTACATACTAGCAATTAGCAAATGGAGCAAATAATTTTTTTTTTGGAATGTAGGATCTATTATTAATACATATAAGTCTCAAATAACACGCAGACGGTAGGTTAAAACGCATTGTATATCTACAACGCCTTACGGCTTACGTTATTGGATTTGTATTCTGTTGGTGTTTAGGAGAATTGTGTAACTTTTAAAAGTGTCGATGGTAGTCAAAAGGCATTGTTTACAAAGTGTTATCTAATTGTAGGTACTTTAAAGTGGCAGGACTCACATATTATCGCAGTTGTACCTGACGTCAATAAAAAAATAACTTTCTCCTAAGGTTCACTGTAACTCTGATGCTTCAAACGTTTATTGTTTTATTGTCGTTGAACTTGATGTTTTTAGTAAACATTTCAAAAGACAGAAAATTATTTACCGTAAAAAAGTAAATCTTGTCAACTGTAAAAAGAAGCACTTTTTCAATATTCAATAAGGAAAAAACGAACTATGAGAGTTGTGTTTTTCTTCCGTAATTAAGTAGATACTTTGGGCCGAATTCTTTTACAAATATCAGCTCTACATTTTTTCTGCTCTGTTGGCGTCTACATCCGTCGGAAGGCCGCGAGAGTGAAAGTCGAAAGCAAATCATTACCAACTTTTTATCCTTTTTACTCTATTTCCGAACGATAATATGAAAGTACGTAATAATGTCACGCGACCAATATTTAAGATTTTTAGGCGAGATTATAATTGAATAAAATTATATAATCGACAAAAACATTTTTATAAAGGAAGTTGTAGAGGTTCATCCTGGCAAAACTATTTTAACCACGTTAATAATCTCTATTTCATTTTTTGCGCACCATGCCAAAACTGTATTTATCAGAAAAGCGTCAAACCACAGAAATAGTTCGGTAAATCGTATATTCCTTCGTCCATGGGTAAATCGATAATAGTCTTAATGCATACAAACTTTTATGATTTTAACCGAAATAATATTCACAAACGTGATCAAATCTATTTTACGCAATTGTTAAAGTAATGAGCGTATTTAAGCCATCGGTGTTAATTTCACCAGTATTTAGTGTATCCGAATAGACATATTATTGATGGCTTTCTGGTGGCAAATATTGCCCATTTGTCTATGGCAATATATAATTGCTAGTGACTGTACATGCAATAAATACGCAAATCATATTGCTGCTTTTAAATCGGTTTTCTTAATGACTTCATTTATATTGAAGATGAAGTATAAGTCCATTTTTAACTTTGACAATGTTGAGTAGGTACATGCCTACATAAATCGCACAAAATAGACGATGTTTATGAAATACACGGAAATTGGAAAAATGATAAAAATATGTGTTATAGGTATGTCCTTCTGTTGGACATGTAATCTGCCCTTTATTGGGGAAAGCTGAACATTGCATACTTAATTGTCTCCGCGTTTTTTCAACGTAAACCATTAACGTTATTTAAATAAAAACACGTTCCACGTTGAAATAATAGACCAAATCAACGTCCATAATGATAATTACCTTCCGCCAACAATACCGCGCCGCACGAACGCGCAAACTGAGCAATATCCATAAAAACTGCTTAATCGTCGTAAAAACCACTCACAATTAAAATTACATTGTATCATTTCTACTTATCTATTGCAGGTGTACTTGCGTAGCTCGCAAGTATTCAGATTTCAGTTATTATAAAAAAGAATTTCTGTAACTGTCTGAAAAAGTAGTAGACGAATGCAATGATATTTAAAACGGTGGTTTGTATTGCTAGGGGAAACCTATTTGGCCACGATCAATTTTTCATCGAAATAAATATCTTCAGTTGTCCAATTTTGATATAAAATTCTTAATGTCGTTCTTATAAAAATGTTTTCAGCCCTGCGAGTATTCGAAGTATTTTTGAAAATATCAACTATTTTATCTACTACACGTTTACTACACGTTCCGATTTGATAGCCTACTTACTCTTTTTAAATAAAATAATAGCACATGTTAAAATATTAACACTACTTATATACATAGATTCGTATAGTAAATTAATATAAAATGTCGTTACGTATTCTAAGCCATAAACTTAGCTTAACCTTAAGCTTAGCCATTTCTTAGCTTTCACTAATAGACCAACAATACCTACTAATTAGAATCACTACACCTACACAAAGACAAAAGTTTATTTAAGCCAATTAGCGATTCTCAACCTTGCTACATATATGGCAAAGAATACAAACATTGTAAAATATGCCGCCCATAAGCAATGAAGACTTGCAAATCTTGCAATATCAGCCTACGTCACTCACATTCTCGTATTGAGCATTACATTGATCATTGATCTATATGAGCACGATTTATGAAACGACTCAGCATGTGGGCATAGCTTAATCCATAATCTTATAAACAATAGAGTGCCACATTTGATAAATCGACGAGATAAATTTTGAAACGTAATTATTCAAACACAACCAAATAATTACACGTAGGAAGTTAGTATACCTAAGCATCCTAATATATCAACCATACCTAATGAATTAACCAAATTAAAAACGGAGAAATACAGACGGCAGTAATCAGAGATAATTAATAATAATATTGATATTAGTTGACGAATTATGCCGTAGTAAAATTGTATCAAAACCCTGACCTTTTTTAGGCTTGAATATAATGGTAAAGTTATTTATTTAAAATTTTCTTTACAGGAATCGCGCAATCTAAGGCCACGGGCGTACACTCCAGCAGCTTATTCAAACACTCTACCAAGCGGGTTCCGTCCGACACCTTCACTGGCTGAGCTAGCTGGTTACCAGCAAAGGCCTCAGCAGGAGCAGCAGGACGCGTACATCGTGCCCACCAGGCAGGTGTACTTAGAGGAACAACGACAACCAGTCAGAGCACCACATAGGAAGGTAACGAACTCCCACGCAATTAATTAAAACAAAACAACTTACTCAAAATTTGGTTAAGTGTAAAATAAAAAAATAAAGGTTAATGTACCTACATCGATAATAATAAGAAATAAAACAAATCTATGACGAATCAAGATCAAGGTAAAGACAATTTAAAAATAAGAATCTAGAAATAAATTCGTCATCAGTAATTAGTGTAAGAAAAAGAAGCAAGACAAATTTAGACGAGACTGTTTAAGATTGGAAGATTAGATACAATATAAATAAAATTAACTTCGATCAAAAAAAGCTAACAAGTACTGAATTTATAAAAAAAAGTTAAATACGATGAAACCAGTTTTTTCCCTTTAATTCTATTTACAAGAAAATGTTTATATTCCAGCAAGAACAAAGACCAGCTAAACTACAACAGCAGCAGCAACTTCAAGAAGTAGAAGAGGAACTGGAAGAGGAAAAGGAGGAACCTGACCGTCTGTCGCAGCTTCTGCAGCAGTCCAAGTTCGACTGCGTGAGCAAGCAGACCGGCTACTACGCGGACCAGGAGCTCAACTGCGAGGTCTTCCACTACTGCCAGGATAATGTGAAGCACTCGTGGATCTGTCCTGAAGGATTTACTTTCCATCAGGTGATATTGATGCTTAGGGTTTTAGCTACGAGGTTTAGCATAATTGTTTAGTTTTTTTGGCTTAGAGGAAAATATTGTAATCATGGTAAGGAATACCATGAATAAAACATTTACATAATTATAAGTTAATTTTAAGTGCTATAAGTAAAACGTCTCGAATCCATGACTTCAATCTTTAAATGTCGAATAAACATATAGATTGTGTTTTTTTTGTAAAGTATTAATCCAACTTTACATACTTTTGGGATACTCTTCCAGGATAATCGTTGTGAAATTATTATAAAAACAGTTTTGTACTCCGTTAACTTTATTAACAATTCTTTCAGGTTCATCTTATTTGCATGCCTCCCACCCACGACAGCATCTGCCAGAAGTCGGCCAAGTACCACTTCGTGAATGATTACCTGTACAGGCCGATCAATGAGGAGGAAGTGCAGAGAAAGCCCAATGTGTCCTTGAAGTACTCCGACCGTTACTACCCCGCTGAGGTGTACAGGGATGACAGATACGAGCAGGAAGAGGAGGAAGAAGTAAGTATTCGATAGAACATTCAGCAGATGAGGTCAAACTCATTAGGATCAATTTATGTTAAATCTTGGAAGAAGTCCAGTCGATTTCACGACAGGCTTCAGCGTTTTATAATTTAAGTTTTTTTAATTATATTTAGGAGCATGAAAATTATCAGATTTTGTCAATACATTCTTTTATTTTTCTCGATTATTCACATTCCTAACGGACGATTTGACAAATATGTAATGAAAGGCCTTGGACTGTTTCCATAGAGTACTTTATAAAAAAACTGTTTCTTAAAAATAATGAAACAATTTTTGGTTTGTTACTTTAAAACATTGGTTGTTGGTGGTTTTTATTTCAACTATCTTACTCAATTTTTTCAATTATTTCAAGGAGCAAGCCCCGCGTCGCCAGCCAGCTCCACAGCAACAGGAGCAAAGGCCATCTCCCAGGCCCCAAGTTTTCCGGACAGCTGAAGAAGTCAACATCCCTCTAGTGCAGAGACGTCCCCAGCGTCCTTACGATGGATTTGACTTTTAATTTGCTTTAAACAAATATTAACACCTCTAACTTTATCCTGAATTATGTCAATATTTGTATCCGATTCTTTGAGTTATCATTTAAAAGGTGCTAAATCCTCATCTTGCTGCCAATTGATGAGTCATTTGAATCAGACCCAACTTAGTTTAAGATTAATTAAACTTATTTATGTACGATAAAGTTAATTGTTCGTATTAAGTTACAAATTAGTTATAAGCTAGTCTTTGTTTAAGTGAATAAAACGATTAAACTATTTTAGTTTTTATTTATAAATCCAAACCTTTAAGATATTTCTAGATAGGACTGCAAATTATCAAGAATATAATAAAAGGTTTCGTAAAAATAATTTATCATCTTTAGCATTTTTATTTGAGGCAATGTTTTATGAAACATTGAAGTTTAATTTTATTCTTAGATCATGGTCCAAATTAAATAGCTTACCGCTACTTACCGAGAAAAGTGTAAATATTTTATAATATGAGGATTGTAGCCCATCATGCTGTCAGCCTCCGGATTCCTTCAGGAACTGGACCTCGGACGCCCTGCCCTTGTTGTTCTCCTGGGTAGGACTGTCCTTCGTTAATTTTTAAAAATTTGCTGCTACATTTAATTTCGCTTATGGCGCTGTATTGGATCGAAAACATTTCTCTCTCACTGTTTTCTGGCTCTCCACTTTTCTTTTTGCTATTTTTGATATATGTTTTTCTTTCCATTTCACCCATATTTATCTGAGTTTGATAGGATTTACGAAAGTTTCTGTGTACAGTAGGTTCTGGTAAAGATTTAATAGATTTATGCATTTTTCCACGAAGTATTCTTTTAAAAACGGAGGACAAATTTGAAAGTTTCTTAGTTAATAAATGAGCTTTCTTAGATACTTCACTCTTTATTGTATTTTCTAGACCTAATGTTACTTCTATTTTCTTTTTACTGTCCGCAGAACAACTTGCTTTATTATTTTGATGTACAAATTGTTGGACACTTTCGTTTCCTTTTGAGAGTACAATGGATTTATTACTATTGTACTTAGAATTAGGATACGTTTTAAGGCTCGAATTTGTTAATGTACATTGTTTTGAATTTTTGGACTGGTTTTCAATATTATAAACCTCAGTTTGCTGAAGAGAAGGTAGAATACTGGTATTATCTGAATTAACTATTTTCTCTTTATTTGTACTTAAACTTGAATTATCTGGTAATTTATCGCAATTAACTTGATTTGCTGTATTGGAAGTATTTATATTTTGGTTGGATATCATTTTATAATTTCCCAATAATTTCGCATCTATAACTTGCGGCTTTATTTTAGGTTCTTCTACTGATAAGTTCTGTACAGATCTTGTTTTGCTATCGTTTTCTCTTAAATTTTCTTCACTTTTACTTTCATGAGTGCGCTGTATACTTTTATTTCCCTCTACTTGTAAATCTTTTTGGTTCCCCTTTTCTTTGTGTCTATGGATAAACACGCCATTTTTATCACACACGCATTTTACAAACTTTTTAATATTAATATTTTGTAACTGATCTATTGAAATACCATATACTCTTTTCTTAAAATAATTATTGGTTTGTTTCGTACGTGTCTCCATTTCAAGAATTTCATTCAAAAAATTTCTTGAATCAGTAGATTCAGCTATCTCCTTATAACTGCGTTTTGGATTTTTGGTATTTCCTGCAATTTCTTTAAATGAATCTACAGATTTTTCGGCACTTAATGATTCTTTAACTATTTCCTCGCATATATCTAAAGATTTTATGGGCAAAGGACTAGGACATTCATTGGTTTCATTAGGCTGTATATTGCAAATAGGGGAATTAACGAACGAAATGCTACACTCTTCTGAAAATTTTCGTTTTTGGTTTTCAATATCTAAGTCTGATGTCTTTGCTTCGATTTTTTGTTGTGCTGCTGGTGCTTCTTTTACAACTTTTTCCAAACTTAATATGTTTGGTATACTTGAAACATTATTTATTTCTGATGTCTTCCTTTTCACTTGCTCTGGCAATGTTCCACGAACGATTTCTTCATCTGTTTGAGAAAAGTGTGGAGGTTGATTCCCTGCGGGATTTTCTTGAGGCTTTTTCTTTGCTTTTAACACAACTCCCTTGTAAGGTGTCGGGATTGTGATATCCTCCGATGAATCATCATTATTTTCTTGACTCTCTTCATAATGTTTTTTGCTGATAAAGATAAATGGGATATATTTCACAATTACAAAATCGTTTAATAAGGTAGGTATAAATACATAATTCGCACTTACCTGGTCCCTATGAGCGAACTTTTCTCTGCAAAATATTAAAATCGCATTATAATTTGAATAACACTAATCATGTAAGTAGATACATTAATTAAGTTATAATTACTTACCTTTTATCTCAAAAAGAGATGTATAGATATTTTGTTTCAGTTGAGAAATTTGATTTTTAAGCCTGCAAAGACAACAAAAAAGAAGCATAATAATAGGCCAAAGGTCAACTGTAGATAAGAAAGATCTTAACGATAAATTACTTAACCCTTAATATTTATAAGTTCTCGTATGCCCAAAAGTTTATCAAAGCTGCATAAATTATGAGATTTGTGTGCAGAACCATGGTCGCTACTGAAAAAAATATGCAACGTTAAAATCATGTCCTTACCTATAATTATTATTTAAATTCTTTACAGAAGACGCCTCTTTTTATTTGAAGTATTTTTTGTTGGACTACTGGTGTGGCTAGCTACAATCAGATAGACTGTATCGTATATCCACTTAAACTTAGATTAGCTTAATTAGCGTTAGCTTCTTTTATTAGACAAACATTAATTTTATATTTCTATTACATGAAGAGTTGAAATCCTTCGACTACCTTTTGTATGATAAGAGCTGAAGCTCTGTTCCTTCAAGATCCCTCACGATAGCTTCGCCAAGGGTACTGTACAGTTCGTGTGAAAAATCACCAATAACTAGCTCGCCTGTAGGCCCAACGGTAGATTGAGTTGATACTGTAAAATTAAAATTTAGGTATAAGCGTTATACAATTCGACACCACAGTCTATTTTTCTATTTATATTATTCCTTACGACCAGTACTTTTTAAAAATTAGAAGAACAGGGCTGACTTACATGAGATTAGTTATACAAAATATTGTGTTGAAAATTGTTAAACTTATTATTTCATTTCAAATGGAGTCGAGGTCTAAAAATTAGGGTCTTATTCAAAAATCGAGCTTACCTGTACAATAGAAACTGTCGCAAGTCCGGTCATCGTCCTCTTCATTTTCCTACATTATAAAATGTTTGATACTTTATTTACTGCCAAATACTTTTTACAATGATACCTTAACCTATTCCATTCTTAGACTATCTACTCTCAGCCCAGCAGTGGGGTTGCAAGGAAATTAGTGGAATGGTAATACATATTTATAACTTTTATTCTTTATATAAAATGCTCTACCTACAACTTTGCATTATGAATACATATAATAATGTTGAGCAGTATCCCAAAAAAGCACGAAAAAACACACAAACATATACATATTAAATACGGGTCGCAAAATTTGACGTCGTAAAATGGTCATAAATCTATACGTAGGTTGGACAAAAACAATTCTTACTATAATATTTTTTGAGAAAATGAGTAGGTAACTTAAATGAAGATAATGTACAAACATTAATAAATGGCGTCTCGTAACTCTGGAATTTCTGCTTGTCCTGAAAATATCTGTAATATTCAAAATATTTTAGTATCTTATACTGCTGCATAAAATATAGTTCCTATTCTTAATAAAATAAGGTAGTAATTTCTATTGCTATTAGGTATATTAAATAGCTTCTTACTTGGCAGTGGGCATGTTTCCTGGTCCATAATACCTTATACATCTTGACATACAAAATTCTGCTCCCCTTATATTCACTGAAATAAACATCATAAGCAGTCAGCGGTTAAGAAATGGACGTAAGGTGGTCATCAAATCGATATGTAAATATCGATTTGCAAGATTTTTCAAACAAAGATATAGACATATCTAATAGGCTATGTACTTTAGAAACCCTAAACATTTAATTCTTAGTAACTTTGATATATAGCTACAAATTTCTTAGCTCGTAATTATTGTAAACAGAAAATTGTAACACTTACAAATCCCCTTCTTTTCCAAATCCTGGTAGACTGCGGCTTCGACTCCGACGACGGCCGCCAGCCTCTGAATAAAGCTTTCCGTCGGCGGTGGTGAAGGTTTTCGGAAACGCCCCACCAATTTCCGAATCCAGGGAGATTTAATGTATCGCTCCGCTGATGATTTTTATATTTATTCATTAATAAGGTTTTATAAAAACTATTAAATTTGGCTTACTACAATTAATCTCCAAAATATTATGAAAACTAGACATACAGATTTACGAAGGTAAATATTTCGTAAATAAAAATAATAGACACAATATGTAGGTACCATGAGGAATTTTTTTTCGCGGGAGCATAATGATTCCACTACACGTGCATTCAGTGTCAGGACACTTGCACACCTTGACCATTGGATTTCTCCACTCGATGTAATGGACGTTGCCAGGTTGAGGGCTCTACAAAGTTTAATATTAAAATTCAGATTATACATAAAAAGGCTAAAGTACTACTATTGCTTTCTTTCTTTTTTGTTAAGTGGTGATTTTACTTATAAAATTAAGCGCCTACTAATATAAAATAGAGACCATTTCAGGTATTTTTTATGATCATCAGTTCCTGGAGACAGCCTAGATAAGTATGGTACCTACCTACCAAGTATCAATATAGCAATGTTACGACTACCTATAATAATGTTTTGAAAGTATATCTTACCAAACTCTTATAGGTATTTGCTTCAGGAACCCATCTATATTTCGTAGACTCCTGTAACTTCCGCAGTACTTCGTCAGTACTAAACTCTTTCCTAGGCAAAGGCTTGCCAATTCGTTTTTCATACTGATCGGTAAACCAATCTTTTTCACGCCTATTATTGATATTGTTATTAGCTTGGTATCCTGTTACATTATCGTTTGCTTTATTCCTAAACTTTTCCTTAATTCTCCTTTTTTTAGATATATATGATATAAAAGGGTTTTTCTTATTTTTTTCGGGTTGTGACATTGTATCACAAGGTTAAAATTTCCATTTATTTATAGTTTAAAATAACGTTATCGTCTTCTTCCCTTCGATTGTTTATTTTTTATTTTATTTTCTGATTTATCCCCTAAACTTTAAAACAAATAATAGAATTTGAATTTGAATCATCTCAATAACACGTGTACTAAATTGTAGTTATAACGGCTGGTAGAGTCTATTATAAATTCTGCTTCCGTTTGTGTAAGGTATAGGTAGTGATTGTAATAGTGAAAATATAATATTTAAAAAGTAAAAGTGGTTTGAAAAGTAAAACTACATGAGGTTGGTCCCAACTTATGTTATTTCTAACAGATCATAGAGTAGACACCTTTTATATGAAATTAATTATACCAAAATAATGCTAACATCTACTTGTTATTTGCAACGTATTTTTTGTATCAAAATGACATCAATCAATTTTGTCAAATATACTGTATGTAGACATATATATAAAGTACTCTGTGATGTAGACTGAAAACAATAGATTATTAGCTTTGTCAAATAAGAACGTATGCTATATATTTTGGTTATTTCTACGGAATTAATGGTGCATGGTGCATGGTGAAAATGACGATATGATTTGAAATTTGAATTTTGATTCCCTTATGGTTAAAATAATCAAAGAACTTAATCTGTATTGAGGCCATACATAAGACGAACATTAAATGACAAAAATTGCCATTTTTTTAATAATACGAGTATGTATTACCAATCAGGTTGAATGTGTAAATAAATATTTTTAACAAAACGAAACGCAACTGTCAAGTAATCAGATCTGTCAACCGGTCCTGTCATTTCTTTGAGACATCTTGTCACTTGTTTGTTTAACTATTTATTTGAGGTTAAATGAATACAAATATTATTTTTAAAAAGTATGTGCTCTTTGTTTACTGGGAAACCTACGTGATTGTTACAACATATGTGAATAAAGTATAATGTCAAATAAAAATAGTACGTATATTCAGTGTTCTTTTTGAGTTTAAGAGAAGCAATTAATGTTTACACTTTCGAACCTGGAATATGAATGCGACAGAATACAAGAGATATCATGAATCTTTTATGGAAAACAACCATGGATCGTCGCTACTCCACACATTTTTGTGCATATTTTATACTGTACAATGTACTTTTAAAATTTCTATTGTACGACGGAACAAATCTGAATTTATTCAGTATGTGTATGAGTACTTCTTTATAGTGCTACCAATGATATTCGTCCACACAATGGTACCCAGTTACATGGGAATGTTTATATTTATTGATTCTTTATTTTTAATGTATAAATTGTCTAGAGTACTAAGTAAAACACAAATTCGGAAAGCCTTTCAATGTAGCAACAAATTTAAATCTAAGATAATACTATCAATATCGTGTATGAGAGGCTTAACATATCTGATCACAGTATTTAGTATACTGGCAGTGGATTTCAAGGATTTTCCTAGATACATGGCAAAAACTGAAAGATTTGGGTACAGTTTTATGGACACAGGTGTTGGTCTCTTTGTCTTAATGAGTGGCCTTGTACACAGAAGTGTCTCTAAGGATAATTTTGTATGTGTCTTGAAAGGAAATTTAAAATTCATTACTGTATTAGTTGTCCTGGGTATTGCAAGGTTTGTATCCTTAAAGCAATTGGATTATCAGGAGCATGTGTCAGAGTATGGTGTGCACTGGAATTTCTTTTTCACTTTAGCTGTTTGCAAACTGATTTCTTCTATTTTGTTGCTATTTTTTACTAAACCCTTAAGGCTAAGCATTGTCACTATGATTCTTCATGAGTTTTTGCTACACTATTCATTACAAACTTGGGTATTTAGTGATATACCAAGAATTTCTTTCATTGATGCAAATAGAGAAGGGATTTCCTCTAGTCTTGGTTACATTTCACTGTACTTATTTGCTGTGCATATAAAACAGGAGCTAAGTGATCAATCTGTTCAGAGATATAGATTACTATTAAAATTTACCTTTGGCTCAATATTGTTCATGATTTTATCATATTTTATGCACTATTTTAAGCCTACATCTAGAACACTGGCAAATGCGAGTTACTGCTTGTATATATCAACAATTTTATTAATCGTGTTGACACTACTATACATTTTAGAAGTATTATCTGAAGACAAAGAAACTGAATTCCATTTTGAAGTGCCACTAATTTTAAGTAATATCAATAAGAATGGATTAATATATTTCTTAGTTGCAAATTTAACGACTGGGCTAATTAATATGTCTATGCAAACTTTATTGGTGCCTACTAGTATTACATTTGTTGTACTTAATATATACATGATATTTACTATAACAATAACAGTGTATCTAAATAAAATAGGTTTGTCTATATAAAAATACCATTATAACAAAATAGCTTTATTATATTAAAAAAAATCACAAAATTTGTAAATAATATACAATATCATAGCAACTACAATATAAAATGCGAGACAATACACACTGTACTAAAATTGAATACTTTATTTTTGTTCTAGAAAAGGGATTACAGCTATGGCCTATGATTACAGTTTTTTACTGGTCATCTTTACTTATTTTGACATCCTGTAGCTTAAGATTACGAAATGGAAAGCAAAATAACTTTTGGTTTGATTCATTAAACATTGTATGTCATGGTTCTTTGGCAAGTAATTAAACATTGCATAGAATACTATAGTCATATAAATATTAGCCATAATTATTATAATACAAACATAAGACTGAGTATTGTTTGATAGGCTTTTATATTTTTAATAATACATGTAAACATATCTGTTGTGCAATGTGATCATACATGCAAAATAAACATCAAACCTTTCCAAACATTGTTTGTTCTACAAATCTACAGTAAAATCTGAAACCTGTGGAAATATGCTCTTAGTGCAATATTATTCAGTCAATATTAAGTGCCTTCCTTATTTGCATTATAAGCTGAGTATGATAGAATCTTATTGGGTA
>DWIJ01000177.1:0-13248 GCA_018248315.1 Chioides albofasciatus
CATGTTTTAAAGATGTCAATCACCATCATATCAACCCATTACTGTCCCACTGCGGGGCACGGGTCTCCTCTGTATGAGGAGGACTAGGCCATAGTCCACCGCGCTGGACAAGTGCGTATTGGTAGACTTCACATACCTTTGAGATTTTTTTTATAAATTTCAAGTACTCTTAGGTTTCATCACGATGTTTTCCTTCACCGTGATAATTAATTTCCGACTACTGTATCTCAATACCCCATACTATTGCAAATTGTCAAACTATCGATACCATCGAACCTTCTTGAGCAATAATACTATCGATAGGATAATCGATAGTATGGCTGTTTTTAGATGAAAACTATCGATAGTCCGGCAACAGTAGCATCATGTAGCATCGTCCGTGGTGTGCATGATTATCGAGAACGATAAGGATTTTTATAAGTGTTTAATAGTACGAGTAGTTTATTCTAAATTACGGAAATAGTTACATTTTCGTGTAACTTCATGTTAAAAGTTAAAAAGGATAAGAAATGAAAAAAAAGTAAACTTTAGAAAGATAGTCTTTAATAAAATCAATACAAATTGATTAGATATTGGTGTAACAGTTACTGTTACAATCATCGCTTATTCCAGAACTAGGTATACGAACTGCTAAGTAGCACAATTAGTTTTTTCTACAATCATACAAACAAGTATTGACTTATTAATTAATGAACGTCGGGTTTGCGTCAAAAAATATTCTTTTAAGATGGCCATAAATCGCTGGCTATGAAGAAATCAAACGAGTGAATAGAACGCCGCCTACTGTAGACACTTAAATGTTTTCGCGTGAGTAAGTATGTAGTTTATTCCATAACGCAAAAACGGTTTACCGGTTTTGAATACAATTTGGCACACACATAGTTTGTGATCTCGATTAACACAATTCTCTTTAACTTTAACGGAATTCACTTTACTACACTTGACATCCATTTGTTATTAAGTCAATACATACAAGTTATATTTTATTGATAATTCTCACGTTTATTTTAATTATATCTTAGGTTAACAGTAATAAGAAACCTTGCAATAATCATAATGATTCTGTGTAGCTTTCATACACAAGTAATTAGGAAGTTTATATTTAATATTTTGACTATAAGAAATGTGGCTTCTCTAACAACAGGCTCAGAAGAAGCTTGAACAAATCCATTGGAAATGTATGGCGGTACCGCTGTACTAGTTGAAGGTTGTGCATAAGGATCGGTATTACTAGCTTTCCTTTTATTAATAGGCACAAAGTTTTCCATGCCTTCAAACCTTGCGGACGTATGTATGACAGGTCTTTTAGGTAATCTAGAGTTACTTGCAGAAAATGTATAATTAACGTTACTAGGTGGTTTAGCTTGTGCTTGGCTTAATGCGCTAGCACAAGCTAGTGCATAGCTGTTAGGACAACAGGATATTATAGGTCTGTTGATAGTGCGTACTCCTAGCGAACCTCTACTAGAGTCTTTCAATAATTCACAACAATCTAAAAATAGTACCTCATCTCGACTAAGACTTCTTCGAGCAATTTGTTGTTCTCTGACAGTTCTCCTTACATCAGCTAAAATTTCTTGCATTGTTGGTAAAATTATTTTCTTACCACCTTTGTTAGCTTTCATTTTTAGTTGTAACATCTTTAACCTGTCCATGTGTTGTTTAAAAACTACAAGATAATTAGGTTCATCGGGCACGGACACTGTTGCTACTTTCATTTCAAATTCGGCTAAATTGGATACGTGTAGTAACGTCATTTGATGCCGTAATAAATTATCTGGTCTTCGAAACTCTTTCTTGCATACGTGACAATAGCGTGCTTCTGTTCCTAGATTTAATTTTTTTACGCGTTTTTCGGATAATTTTGGAAAAGTAGATCTATATCCCCTCGTGTAATTTTCGCCTTCAAAACTTCTTCGCTTTTCACTACGAGAACTTTTCTTGGATTGACGATCTTTTGCTTTAAAATAAACATCGTCAGATTCATTAGCATTATGGAATGTTTCAGATATTTTTTTGGTAGCTAATAAATTTGATTTCCTAGGTTTTCGTTCAGAAAAGAAACCAAAACTCTCCATAAACTGCTCTGAACGGAGTTCTTCCTGAGATTCTTCCTGAGCTTTTCGAACGTCGTCAGTTTCTTCAGGAGTTCGTTTACTTCTTTTATGTTTTCTTTTACTTTGTTTCACATCAGTTTCGTTACTATCAACATTATCCTTGACTTCGTGGAGAGTTTTGTTATTAATGTCCTCAAGTAACTGTGAATTTTTTCTTTCTTTTTCTTCCACATATTTTTTAAGAGGCACGTCGCTCTTCGATGATTCATCTGAGTCACTTAAGGTTCCTTTAGTAATATTAGCAGCCGTTGTTTCAGTAACATTTGAGTTTATTTCGGGTATTAAAGTTGTAACAGTCTCGTGTGTCGTGTCAGTATTGAGGTCATTTTCTTTGGAAGTTTTAGTAATATTTGATTTAAGTGACGATAATCTTTGTTTTCTAAAAGGTTCGGTTTTATCAGCCATATCTTCTAAGTCAATGTCATATGGATCATATAGCATTGAACTAGAAGATTTAACTACGACAGATTTAGACCTTGTTCTCCTTGCTGCAAGAGGTAAATGATGACTTGGAACATAGTGATTATCTTTAACCGAATCTTTCTCATCTTGTTGTAGCGTGGTTAAAACATCTTTAAAATTGTTTAATTTTAATTTCTTTGGTTTAGAGCTATGGATGTATTCCGAACTAGAGGCTGAGGAAGATATTTTGCGTTTTTCGATACTGCTTGGCTTAAGAATTTGTTTTTCATCGACATCAATTGTTTGATTATCACATTTGTACATATGTGATTCTTTATCCGATTGTGTTACATTAGATTCAGTTATGAGCGGCCCCCTGTTTAAAGAACTGTTGTCTCCTTCAAAGTTATTTTCTGTAATGTTTGTTTTGTTATCATTGATATGAGCACTTTTGTCCATAACTTCAAGAAAGTCATCATCCGATTCGTTTTCAATATTTTGAGAGCTATCTAAAGATTTCTTTTTCTTATTTTTCTTTTTGGGTAGTGGCGACTTCTTACGTTTAACTGATTTATTCTTATCTTCGCCACCAGAATACTCAGCTGGACACGTGCTTTTAGCAATTTGGTTTCCGATGTTCAGGCATAAATTATTCTCTTCGGAAACAGTTTCATTGTCTGCTCCGCCAGAATTTTTTATATAGTTCTCTTCATCTAACAAAAGTTTTGAGAATATTAATTGCTTCTTTGTAAGTGGAGCCTTTTGTTCCAACAAAGTGTCAGGGCAACTCAAAGGTATTTGTTCCTTTCCTTCCATGAAGAGAGATTTACCACGCTTGCTACGACGTACAGGTAGTCCAGCATCCTCTGAGTTGACATCGGTAGTGATCACGTTTACTACAGTTTTGAGCGTCGTACTCGTCGTTGCAATATCATAATTGACATTATTCTTTTTAACTTCAATGTCATCGCTTGATTTGATAGTTACCATATCATCATTTATTCTAAAATTTGTCGATACTGATCCGATTGTCTTATCAGTGTCAACTTTAGTGATTTCGTCATTTTGAGAAGTAAGTAATTCTTCATCGTTTTGAGTGGAACGTAAAACATTTATTGATTGTTTTGAACTGTCGCTAATGTTCTGTGTATTCAAATTCATAAACGACTCTTGCGTTTCAACATTAATAATTTTGTTCTTGTTAGACTCATTAAGGACTGGGTTTGTTTCGTTGTCAAATCTTAATTCCCCTTTATCTTGTACCGGGCTTATATCATTTACTTTGACACTTACAGCATTATTTTTTGATACTTCTATGCTTTCGTGAACTTTTAATTTCTTACTTAACGAATTTGTTATCATTTCTCCCTGAATATTGTTCAGTTCATTTGGCTTTTCTGTTATTTCATTTTCATTCATATGATTGGAACCATTAAATGATTGATCGTTTTCTTTATTTAAATCAGTTTCATTCGAGTTCTTCAGATTTATTTCCTTATCTTGTAATTCTGTTACCGGGACTGTAGGACGTCGAATTGTCTTTCCCTTCTTATTAATGTGTCCACTATTCATATCAAAGTTCACTTCATTTTCTAAAGTAACATCGTCCAAGGAGTGATTATTAGTCAGATTTAAATTTTCTACATTTTGTGATTTACTACAACTAGGTTTATTTCTTTCATTTTCTACTGACGATTTTACTAAATTCATATTGTTACTACTTTTGGTCGCTTTGCTGTTTAGTTTAGTTTTGTTCTTATTTCGTTTTACTTCTTGTTGTAATTGTGTTGCCAATTTTAGTTTATTTTCATTTTCTTGCTTTTGTTTGACAATTACAGCCAGAGAAATGTCGTCATCCGAATCATCGTCTTCTTCAACTTGATTCGTCTTAACAGTCATCAAAGATGATTCCGAGGATATAGGCACAATATTATTTTCAGTTTCATCAACATTTATAATTTCGCCAGAATTTGTTGTCTGAATTTCATCACAATTAATAGTACTGGTTGATAATAACGGAGATCCTTGACTTTCCTCCAACTCTTGCATATTTTCTGTATTAATTTCACTTCTAGAATTCATTACAGCAGCACTAGTTGATGGATGTTCGATATTTGGGGAAATTACTGCTAGTGAAACTGTACCATCAACAATCATATTTCTATTCAATTGTTGAGTAGTACTAACGTCAGATAGCTGAATATTTGATGTTGGATCAGCATCTGAAAATCTTTCTGTGTCATTATTATCAGTCTCAGATGTATTAAGAATATCCGAAGAAGGCAGGTTCTGTAATTGATTAATTACCACTTTTGATTTTTGTCTTTCAGATGGCGCTTTGATTCGCACTGCTCGTAAGCTAGCTGTTTTGTCATTGTTAGGCTTCTGTACATTTGACTTTGTTGCAATTTGTGTGGGAATTTCTTGTCCTAACAAAGTTGTACAAACTTGTTCTTCATTTACGTTATCTGTATCATTATCAGTTTTAAGAACAATGTCATCATAGGTTAAATCGATAACTTGATTTTCCAAAGCTACCATCTCATTTGCGCCCAAATTAACGTTATAATTCAGTCGATATGAATCATCTATAATTTGTGACGAATACAATGGTTTTATATCCACCGTATCAGTGGAAGCATCAACAGCTAATTCTCTAGATAGTCTTGAAGGCATTGATAACATACAATGCGATGTATTTTGAAAGAGTGAAGTATGTGTGGTTAAAATGGGTATTGGCCTTGAAGTAGATAAATATTGCGGCAGTACATCTAATAGCTGATTACGATGATCTATAGGCATTGCTCGTAGTATTGACACGATTTCTTTGGGTAACATCACAATATTTCGTGCAATTTCATGGTCCCGTTCAAAGTTAAACATACCACCCCTGATCCCCATATCATCGTTAGATCTTCCTTCCTGCATAATATCAAGCGACCTGGGAGAAGCAAATTGTGTCATCGTTTGATGATCCATTTCTGGGACGTATGTACCACAAGGCGGTGGGTAGGGAATAGAATGTCCACTATTCGGTAATGTTCCATAATTTACAGGAGTGACAATAGTTGTTCCTGCTAATGTATAAACTGGAGTTGTACTGGCTATGGTAGTACTTGGAATGCTCAAAAGACTATTTGTTAGTGTGGTGGGATTCGTTCCATCAATTTTTGACATGGATATACAAGTATTCGATAACGTATACACCGGGCTGGTATTTTCATACGTCGTGAAAGGCGTTGGTATACCACGATTTAGTAATGTGTATACAGGTAATGTGCCAGTTAAAGTAGTGACCGCAATATTTAAAGCAGGGTTTGTAAATGAGTATGTCATTCTTTCTTGAGCTTGAATAGACGCAATCATTGAACTGTCTATTGCTGTTGAAGTTTGTGATCCATAACTGGAAAGGGTTTTAGCAATTGAGATGTTATCATTAGAGGTATATGTGTCACCACAAGAATTATTATTAACTGTTGCAGGACATATCTCTGTAGGATTACTTTCTTCTGAACCAGAATCAGATGGTCGTATTTTATATTGAGGTATTCGCAAAGTCGGATCATATATCGGTTTTTGGGATGGTGAATTTTCAGAAACATATAATTGTGTCTCATCGAAGCTAATCTTATCTTCATCAGGATTATATTCCCGTAACTTTTCATTCGGTGCTTCTGACGTAACATGTGTCTCCGTTACTGATATTTGTGTAATGGTTTCTATACTGTTTGCATCTTGCATTTTTCCAGATAAATCTTCAGGCATAGGTTGGTACGAAAAATCTTCTTTATTTACGTGATAGTCTATATGGCTCGTACTAGGCTCATTTACTTCAGATGTCATCATCGCTGAAGTAGATAGTTCGATGTTAGCTATATTTTTGTTAGACAAGTCTGTGGGTAACACGTCAACTTGATTGTCTAACATAAACTGATTTTCATTAGGAACATTGTGAACTTCCATAGTTTTACTTTTGGACAAATCCTGTATCTGAATTTCCTCCACATTGGCTCTCTGAGATAAATTAATACAAAAGTTATCGTCTTTTCTTTTTAAAGATAAGTCTGTAGGGACACAATCATTTCGTTGAGCCAAATTTAAAACATGGTAGCTGCTGGTGTCGAGTTGAGATGATTCAGAAGACGATGACCTCAAAATAGGTGAACAAGGATACTGTGAGTTGTGCGAGTTGTGTTTAACTCTTAAGTCTACAACTAAATCTTCGCTTGTTAAAGACTCAACGGTGGATCTCGATTTCTTGGATAAATCTAAAGTTTCGTAAGTATCGTAACTGGTGAGTAACAACGAATCATGTCTTGAAGAATAGCTAGAATCGATAGATATTGCTTTACCCGATAAATCTAAAGGTGCAGCCAATATTGATTCCACGTTAGTACTGGCGTGAGCTGGTGGAATGGTCAGTTGATCATCGTTATAATTTCGTTCAGCATACATATTAATTGGTATTGTCACATTCATATCCATTACTGGTTGAATTTCGACTTGTTTTAAATGTGGTAGAATAACGTCGGGATTGACATTAACAGCTGCTTGTTTTTTAGCAATATAACTTACATTGTTTCTATCTTCTGCGCTTTTAACTGTAAATTCTCGTTGGACTTGGATCTCGCCTGCTTTCTTCCGATGTTTTTCATTAGATTCAAGTGTAGCTTTCGTTGTATTATCGGTGCGAATCAAAGCATTTTTATCACAACTTTCCACCGACCTTCTAGATGTTCTAGACCTTGTGGTTTTTTCATAAGAATCCGAAGATTTTTTAGCCTTTTCTGTGCGAATATTTACATTTCTTCCACAATTTTCAAGTGGTCTTTTTTGAGGCTCTGTGTAAATTTGTATATCAATAGTTTTTTTCTTTGTTAATTCATTTACAGCTATAGTTTGTTTGACATTACGTTGACGTGACCTTGTCTTTTTTTGGGGTAGTAAATTATAAGCATCGAATGCCTCCGGCGCTAATCTCATAAATGTTTCGTGATTGTAAGGAGGCACGTGATAAAATGGCGGAGCATAGAGCATGTTTTCAGTTTGTGATACAGACACAGATCTACGACGAGCTGCTTCTTTCTTATTACAATTATCAGTATATCTCGACGCGACGGTTGCGTAATTAGTTGGTCTCGACTGCTTGGCTTTTCTTTCAACAGACACATTTCTATGCGGCTCTTGGATAAAATGTTGCTCTCGGTATAGAGCTTGAGGTCTAGGCAAGTACTCTGTCATGTCTTTATGTTTCGGTGAACATTTTTTTGATCGTTGTTCTATACTGGGATAAGTATGTAAAGATGCATTCAGGTGATGCAGAGTCAGCGATGTGTCAATTATTGGGCTTATTAAAGCCGTTGGAGGTGCAAGGATAGGTTCAGGACCAATTGGTTCATCACTACCACACTGTACAGATACATGTGCTGGCGCATTTGGATCGGGCTCTACTAATTTATTCTTCAGCATTGCAATACAATCATTGAGACCCTTTCTCGGCTTATTTAATTTATTTATTTTATTTTGAATAGATTCAAAATGATGCGCTTGAATGGCCTCTAAAGTATGTCCTTGCATAGACTCCAACGAATGTGCTTGAAAAGCCTCCAAGCCGTGAGCACGAATAGACTCTAAAGCACTTTGTTGATTAAAATGTAAGGGCGGTTTATCAAGTTTCGTTACAATTGCTTCGTTTTCAAAAAGTACAGGTTGGCCTGAAGGATCATGTTGGTTAGCATTATTGCATTCTTGTTGTATAAGAAAGAGCTGGTGAAACTGAACTGCTTTATCATGAGTCTCTGAATTTGCAGTCAACCTAGCTATTGAATGTTTCAAAGGTGTACTATTAGTTGGAGCGCAAGTATCATGTGAATCTCCATTCTCGCCACTGCATCCGGGTCTTTGATTATCTCTTCGACCATTGTTCGAGCCTCCACGATCGGAAGAATGTTCACGTACATTCTGTGGATCACTATTTAAATTAATTCTATCTTCCCTGTGACCTTCTGATACTTCATCAGTTTGAATTTTCTCAGGACAAGGGGTAGACACATCAATTTCTTTTTCTTTGCCCTCTTGAATTTTTTTCTCAATCATAGGAAGAAGCTTCCTTTTTGGTTTGTTTAACATAGATTTTCGGTTCAAGGATTCTTTTTGTCTTGTTATCCTTACGCGTTTAAGTCTAGGTTTAAGAGGTTTGTTATCGTCGTCATCTCTATTCGCCACAATTTTATTTCTTTCATTATTAACAGAGATCTCAAAATGCAAGGAATTACCAGCTCTTGGTTTACCACTCTTTTGGTCTTCTGAATTACGTCGTTTCATCATTAACATTGCCCTCTGTTTTTCATGTTTTCTGCGAGGTCTCAAAATTGAATTTAACGGATTTACCAGCACACGATGACGTTTCGCAGGTAAATCTGCCAGCATTTTCCGTATGGTTTCCGCTGCAATAACAAAATTAATAAATACAAAAATGTGGTTAATAATAATAAGATCGTATAATCGATTAACGGTTTATATTCCAAATATATTATTACGGTCAAAAATGTTAAATTTTATGAATTGATACAGTAATGTTTATAGTGCCTTCCAATGAATGCACGTGTTGGTGATACAAATATTGCCTCCTTAATCAAAACAAATGCATTTTACAATAGACCACGGAATTGAACTGGTCAATTACGCACGTCACAACAAAGTTTGGTTGCAGTTACAATAGCAGAAATTAATAAAAATAAAATACTTACCATCGCCAACCTCGCTTCTAATTTTTGGTCTAGGTCTCATGCGGTTCTTTTGTCTGGTTGGCCGTGTTCTAAGATTGTTGCGCATTTTCTTGCGTATTCTATTATCAGGCAGACGTGGACGACGTCTTCGAACTCCAAATGGACGATATCGGCATTTTCGGCGGACGGCTGGTGTGTCCCCGGCGCAATCCAACATGTGTTGATGCAAATCTTCAATGGTCACAGATTTGTTGCATTTAGTGCAATCTCTGAACCCTCTCGGCGGGCGAGTTCTATTGAAATTTTGACTTGGAGGCACGTACAAGTGCTTCAAAATATCCGCCTTTAAAAGTGAATCCCCTACTATTTCATAGTGTTGAACTTGGGCGTTAGGATGCTGTGATGATACATGCGCACTCAGAGTTCGGGAATCCCTCGCTTGCGCGCCACAAGCACAACATACATAACACCTTGGTCTAACCCACTCCCCGCTCAAAATTGCTGGTTTCATGTTGTACCTCGGCGCTGAAGGCATCAACCCCAAAAAGGCTGGAAATTCATGTTCATTCGCAGTCGGTACAGGCTCCTTTACATACTTAATCATTGGCGTCTTAACAGATGGAATCTCCCTGCTTTCAAGTATTTCTTTCAACTCTTTACCAATCATATTCTGTTTTTCAGTCTTTTTTGCAACGGGCGTAATATTAAATTTATCTTCAAATTTACGTCGCATACATAGTTGTGTCCAAATATCCAAACTTGACACCAGTGATATGATACAATTGTTGGCATGTGTATCCCTTTTTATTTGATCGGGATTCCATTGTTTATCGTTGTCTAAATTATCCCACTTCCATTTATGCTTGGGCGCCAAACTGCGTGGCATATAACCATCGAAGACGTTACGAGAATATTGCTCACAGGCTAATAATATGGGAAATCCTTCGGCGGTATTTATCACAACGCTATTTTTTGATTTTCGCGTTTTGATAGTGCTGTCCGGGTCAGGATTAAAATTAAAAGATCCATCAAGAAATTTTGACAAATTTTCCTGGACATTACTAGCAACTTTGGAATAGAAACTGGTATCAAAACATTTTTCAAACTTTTGAGTAGCATCTTCAATGGCCCTAAACCAATCCTTCTTGGTCGATTCACCCGTTTTTGGTGACCTATGAACAACACCTAATCGAGATAGTATTTGGTCAGCATCAGTATTGTGAAAAGAAAAATTGGAAGGTATCCTTCTGTTCCACTGAATGTCGTCTAACACGATTACAGCATTTTTCTCCAGTGCAGTAGCTGTAGTTAAATTTTTGCTGGGCGGTAAAATTAGGTTCGTTGTAATATTATCTTCGATATCAGCTTCGTCGTGAACGTGTGACGGCTTAAGTTCACAAGATATAACAATACCGTTAAAACCATGTCCAGTAAAGTTCGTCCCATTCCTGTATTCGTCCTTATCGTCGTTAGAGTCGAGAGACTTTTGACTCTTCTTATTAGTTTTTTGGCGCAATCTGCTACGATAAGTTATCTTTTGCTTCTCACATACATTAAGCTTGTGTTCTGCCAATTCCTTAGTGGAAGGAAAGCGAGAGTGGCAGTCAAGACAAGCGAAGTATTGATTAGGGTGACTATCCACCATATGACGAATGATATCGTTAGGCTCTGGTTCCAAATGATTGCAGAAAAGACAAACGATAGAAGAATCGAGTTTAGAGTTGGAAAAATGTAAACGTCTTACATGTTTAGAAACAGATTGTTTTGAAACGAAAATTCTATCGCAGTAGGGGCATAGAAGTTGCGGAGTTGGGAGTAAATCAGATTTATTAGAGAGTTCATCTGGTTTACTCGGCGATGCTTTGGACGGGGTGCTTGAACGCTTAGGTTTTTCCTGGGCATGTTTACCATCCAATTTGCGTACAATTTGTTTAATTGATTGAGGGCTGGGAATAGTGGACTTTCTTGGCCTCAGTCTTCCATTTAAACCAGACGATGGTTCATCTTCACTGGAGTTCATCGTGTTTAGCTCCTCAAGCCTAAAATCGAATATATTTTTGTTAACTACAAACTTTTTTGTTGTTTTTTGTTTTTCTTGCTCATACAAAGTGTAACTGCTGTTTTATTTTATTGGACTTGCGTCAATTCTCTAAACTTTAGAGCTAAACTTTTAGTTCCAACACTTTAAGAGTTTTCTCAATATCTATCAAAAGATTTGAATAGTTTTCAGTTTTCAATAATGCCTTTCTCATAATTATCAGGGTCGAACAAAATCCCGTCAGAAGAAGATGCAACAAATCGGTCGTCTTCTGGAAGTGTCTGGTATTTCAGCGCCGGCGATGGCCCCGCGCCACCGCCCGCTGTTCGGCCGACCGGGACTCACCACTGTTAGACGACATTCCGGTAAGTTTATTAAGATTCCTCCATAATATATTTTAAATTATAATAATTGTAATAATGATATCATGTTAATTTGCACACCTTATAAGGTAGAATAAGAGACGATGTAATTTATAAATTAAGACCATTTTTGTACCTTATTTTTATGCAAATAAAGAATTGAATTGAATTGAATGTAAGCCACATTATGAGGCGATTATCTTAGTCCACAGAAGTGAGAAAAGCGTCTATGATCAGTTTAAAAATCCCGTTTTACTTGATGTTGATTATAGAGGTCCATGGGCGGTAGTGAGCTCTTACTATCACTTAAGTCACGTCCGCAACGTGACGAAATTGCCGTTCATCCATTACTGTCCCACTACTACCGTTTTCCTTATAGAATACAAACGTTTAGAGCATAGTCCACCGCGCTAGCTAAGCTCGTATTGGTAGATTTCACATCCCGTTGAGAACTTTTTTAAATCTCTGAGATATGCTGGTTTCCTTACGATGTTTCCCTTCACCATTAAAGTGAGTGTTAATTAATATCTAATACGCACATAAAATGACAGGTGCCTGAGATTAGAAACTTGGAACCCTCGATTACAGGCCAACTTAAAAAAAATTGCCATTACACGATCCAACGCACACCATGAAAGTTTTCTACAAATTTTGCATATACATATCACAATTTTTATTATATTTTAATCGATCTGTGTCTAATAGTACGTTTTGTTACAATACAGGTATTGACGGTGAAGATACGGATCGACGACTACGACGGCCTAGCGGACACGTGCTCAAAGACGGTATCGTTGTATACCGCGAACGGACTACTAGTCGTGAAAGGTAACTAAATAATTAGACGTGTTATTTTATGTATTAAGAAGTAGCAAACGAGTATGTAGTTTGAAGGTGGTAGTATCCTCTGTAGTTCGACTCCGGCGGGATCACTGCCACACCTATTTCTGCTTATAACGTCTACCTAATACCTAATAACCTGTGTTAAGCGCTGCTTTGTTCTGGTGTGAAGGGTGTGGTAAGGGAGACACACTTTTTCGATGCATTCCAGCTTAGTCGTGAAGGGTAGCGGCGCATCTGTGGCCGATCTCAGATAGGAATCTAATCTTGTTCGGGGATGGTTATAGATGTCTATGGGCGACAGTATCCACTTACCATTCTACCACTTACTATTCTACAGATGGGTTTCTTCTACAGAGGACCAAAGTGGTCGCCTCATATGTGTGTCATCATTCAACCGAATCACAAAAACTACTGCCGTTCGTAATAGTTATGGCAGTGGTACTGTCCAGATCAAATCTACATATATCTGAGTATATGCTTATTGTTATTAAATACACGTATATTTATCGGTGTATTTATCTTCCAGTAGCGTATCCCGAAACAGCAGCAACCATACGTCTCGGGAAGGTTCCCCGCGCGCTCGCTCTGAAGAGATACCGCTCGAGGACATCCGAAGGTCCGCCGGGCTGGCCGCCGCCATACCTAGCACTAGTACAGCGCAGGTAAGGATGGATTGAGAAAGGATTTGAAGGTTGTAGAACCCTCTGTGTTTCGATTCAGGCGGCACCACCGCCACACCTATTACTGCCTAATAACAG
>DWIJ01000178.1:0-13211 GCA_018248315.1 Chioides albofasciatus
GGAGTTCACAGCCAAGCATAATTTTTGTATTGAACTTGGCTTTCCTTTTTTACATTTATGTTTTTGGTGGGATAAAAATACTCTAAACCGCACGATAGCAATTTTATACCAGGGATATTACCTTAAAATCTAGTAGAATAGTATTTTTCGTCATCTTTGAAACAGTTAAAACACGATAAGCGCCTAAGCGGAAAGTGAAATATTGTTTTCGTAGGCTGTGACCTTTAGAAATAACATTTCCAGTATCTGCGACGTCCGGCACTGATCGACTGCCATTAGCTAAAAGGCCAGCGTGTCTACATTCGCACTAGAAATGATATTCCGTGCGACTTAAGAAATATAAATACAAAACTTACTTTTACAATTCTAAATTCTAGATAATGTTAATTTTAATATACGAACACACAGTACGTTACTGCTATTAAGCGTAATTTTTTATTGACTTAAAATAGATAAGAGTACGTAAATTAGTCCTTGTAGATCTGTGATCAACCGCATTAGGTTAGTACCTGATGCGAGCTACTTTCCTTTACTGGATATCCCAATATAGATGTAGAAATAAAAAATACTGTTATTAAGGTATCCTTACTATTCTGATCATTACCATCACAATATTTCGGGGCTCGATAACAATTAGATAGTTGAAACTGTTATATTATTATTTATCCATTCATCAGTGTTTTGAAATTTACGACTACATTATTATTTTTCCTATACTTAAAATACCCAACCGGCTTGTGTCTTAAACTCATGCCGTCATGATCAACCATTTATACAATTGATTCACTTGTCTAAACGTGGTTTCAATTCTAGAACTGCAGCGATTCTTGGTCCCTCGAATGATTTTCTTTGAGTTAATGACTAATATATTACATAATTTACTTTTCAAAGTATTTAGTAGGTCACCGTGAAATAGAAACATATTATAACAAATGGACAAAGTAGTTTATTCGCTTATAGCCAATCATAAATTCTATAGTATTTTGGTAAATCCTATTTTTTGGTACATTATGTCGCATTACGCGTATTGTGCTGACGTGCGGTCTGCTGCGTGGGAAATACGTTCGTCTCGTACTATTTCATGACTCTACTCTGTCTCTAATAATATATATCTAAAAATAAGCATCCGCCTTGAATTTATCACAGAAAATTATGTCATTCAGAAATAATTGAATTAATGCTGTTCTGTGTTGTACCGGCCATTAATAGTTTTATGTTATAAGGATAGCAAATAATGTGCTATGGTAATTGGTCAATTCCAGTCTATAATAGCATTATTTCATATTTACATCTGTCTACACTAGACAGGCTAACAAAGTTGCTGTTTCCTGAAAATAACGAGAGTTAAAAGAATCGATATGTATGAAAAGCTACGTCATAGCCTATGTAATAAACACAGTTCTTAGACTTTACGAAGAATTATTCTTTTACACTTGGTCACGTACGGTTGCATATGGACAGCAATGATCATTTAACACTTGATGGATTGCATAATCATCTATTTTTATATATGAGAATTACATAAAAACACTACGTTATTAATCACACAAGGAATTTCTAAAAACCTTCTTCACATACTAACGCAACTGCCATGTTACAACTCTTCATCAGATTTATATCTTAATCTCTGGAAGCGTCACAAGATGACTGAGTGCCATTGATTGTTACGTTTAACAATGGCTCCCAATCAGATCTTGCGACGCTCACAGAGTAGCCGTTTGTGCCTTAACTTGTTATGCGGATCGCTTCTTCTTTCTTCTTCCTTTTTTCTTCTCTCTTCTCACTTATCTCTTATTTCTTCTTTCTACTTTCTTCTTGTAACGAGAACAAATATGATATTACTTATTAATTATTACGCATAAATCCTACTAGTATACGTATAATATTTACGTTAAATGATATGTACTACGTGACAAAGCTTAGTATGACCTTTGAAGTTGTTTTTATTTGCTAATTGTTTTTATAACAATTATTGATGCACGTAGAATAAACCACACAACGTATAAATTGTCTCCTATTGTGTGCATTTCGGGTGTCCAAGAAGCTCGTCCATATTTTTAGTTCCGCAGAATTTTAAAAAAATCTGTCTGATTAACGTAGTGTTTCTTCTTTCTTAATTTTTTTGTTTGTTTTCTTCACTTTGTTGAAGTTTTATTGAGTAATTAAAAAAACTATGTATGGTGTTTAAAATTCCGATTTTGATTTTTTTAGGTTTTGTTGATATTGCACTTTATATTGTTTATAAGATTGTACTTTACTTTAACATAATTCTTAATGCTACTTCAACGATCTACTAATAAATACCTCTGGATGTTCTGGATAGACGTTAGACTGACAAACCACGGATTCCAACCACCTTAACAATGGTACGTCGATAAGGTATAGGTAGATCGTGAGGATACATCGGTAAGACTATTAGTGGTTCATCACTGGTCACTGATATGAGCTCCGGCCAGATTTATAGACCTTATTAGTTATTTTTGTATAGCGCGTCGAACCAAAGTTCGTTTCGTTTCAGAACTGTATGAGGCTTCACACGGTACGTTTACGGGTCCTAAAATTCCTCGGTCACGTAGATATGACCCAGACAATTTGAAGTTTTTATAATCGTTGGTCAGTGGTAAGAAAACGTAGCAGAGGGAGGTCACGAACCCGATCGACACACGTTGCAAAAGAAACATCACCATAGTTTACCATTCCATGCAACTAGCACGAGATCGTATAGCATGGAATACCGTTATAAACAAGGTGGCTCTTGATGGTCACGACCTTCATTTATGAGGAATCGACTAAGAAGAAATTATTTTCGATAATATAGAAATATGAATTGATATTCTCTAATGATATATATTCTTGATCTGAATTGTTTTATTGAAACGAAATTATTTTCATTAAATTATTCATCAATTTTCTATCCTAGTATTGGAAAGTGATACAAGCATACGTACACACATATAGATTTACTACTTCAATTTTCTACAATACATGAATAATTTCGTTTTTCTACATTGATTTGGTTGCTCTCATTGGCTGACAAAAACTTATTTATATTATATAACAATAATCTTCAATAACAGCGTTAAAACTTGATCTATTCTATCTAAGATAGTGTTCAAGTTAACAACATAAAAGTATTTGTTTCTACCAATTATGTCCTGTTTCCTTGACATATTATATCCGCTGGTGGGGAACGCTCTTATGGTGTCACTTTTGGTATATCATCGGTACGACTCGAGGTTTGCCTAGCAATGTCTTCGTTTTATAACTTCGTAGCCCCGTTTAAGATGTCCGGAACTTCATTTATTCTCATAATTTTATGAGTGTATAGTCTTTTATTTACCTCTTTTTTGCAGTCTTGCAATAATTTAGCTTGTCATCAAATTTTCAGCACACTGTTTTAAAAAGCGAATGTTTATTCACAATAGTACCAATGCCTGTACATATTTTAACCCAATATATTACACTAGTTTCGCTCACAATCACTAGTGGTATGTGTTGAATTACTTAATTCTTCTCAGCTGGGTATGTTACTCACATTGATAAAGCTGAAAGTCTTTCCTAGGTTTTAGTCTAACTAGGAACGAAAAACTGCTTTTTCAACGGAATATTGTAATTTCACCTGCGTTAGTTCACCGCATATAATATTATAATTGAGTAACTAAACTAGTAGTCGTTTAATTATTTCCCGAAGTGTTATAACTCTTCTATCTTGATGGATGATATTGTTAAACACATTGATAAAGTCGAAGGACCCACCAAGAACTTGTTACCACTTGGTTAAGGTCGATCGGCTTTAACAACGGAATAACGTATTTGCACTTTCGTTGTGTCCAGTAGTGTTTTAACTTTTATTTCTTCTTTGCAGATATCTACAGTGCTATTGACGAAATCAACAAACATGTCTATTACTACCCCTCGCTAGGTAGGATTAGTTGGTTTTAACAGAAACGTAACTAAATATTCATACGAATTACATATAAACTTTTAAGTAATTACGCAAAATCCTTTTCAAAGAAATTACAGACTTAACAAGTTATAGAATAGCCATTGTCTAGTTTATTGCTGTTAATTCAAAAGGTACGGATTAAATTCGTTTAAAACTTCCGTCGAACTTGCAAAGGACCATAACAATGGGATTTCAATTTTGCTTAACTTGTAACGTATTGAAGAGAATAAGTTAATAGGTAATTAGACGAAGCGGGTCGCTAAGTCGATAAGCTGTTATGTAAGACGTTATTAAAATAAGGCAAATGTAAGGTAGCTTAAGATACTTTTGTATTCATATTTTGAAGATTTTTTAGAATGAGTAAAGATTATTCTATACCTTTTTCTAGTCTAGCAATTCAGGTAGCTAAAACCAATATTTAAGTTTTATTATTATGAATTCTTTATTCTCTTACTGAAATAAAAGTGATGGAAATTATTTGCTCTTATACTTAACTTGCTATTATCAGGATAAAATTGTCATTAATATAATAGTAATAATTTTGCTATAACGGTGTAGGAAACATAACCTATATACCTAACAGTAATTAAGAAGTTCTCAAAGATATGTGAAGTTTACCGCACAGTGGACTATAGTCTAAACCCCTTTTACTCTGAGAGAAGAGCAATGCCCAGTAATGGGACAGTAATTTCATTTCAAGCCATACAAACACCGCCTACACGATAATAAACGCTTAAATATTCCACATAAAATATAAATTAATACGCAAAAGCTACGAGAATTCCGCAGCAATATTTACGAAATTAATAACGTTATATCATAAGTAGTCTGTATTGAACGAAATCGTTTTAATAATTCCAATTCGCTTCACACTGAACTACGTATCAAAGGGCCGTGCCACATTGTCGTAGAGCAAAAAACATCCGACTATACGAATCGAATATCTGCAAAAGTTATTAAGGTCGAAATTAATAAAAAGCTGCAAAGCGAGCTCGGTTGAGCGCCTTCGAAAGAGCAACACCAGTGACACGCGATAATGGACGCTATTGACGGCGCGCCAATTAAATTCATCCGCGCTTTGACAGATCACGGCACATTCCTACAATGGATGCCGGTACAGGGCTGACTCGCGTTTTAAGTGTAATAAATTAAAATCAATATATCAATTAATATGTTCATATAGATGAAGCGGTGATAGCCTAATAGATGGTGATCACTGGTGGTGTCACGTATTTTTCAAAGTCAACATTTCAAAAGTAGGTATGTGCATATTAGAAGTTGACATGACGGTGAAAGGAAGTATTGTGAGGATAACTATACGCCTGAAGGACCTTAAAATAAAGTGAAGCCTCTTAATTCCCATTATGCCATCTCACAGGACTACCATAACTTTGTGATTTTACTTCATTCATTTATAGTAGTACTTCTCCTGCTAAACCATACTAATTCTACCACGTTACAAAGTACTCGTAGTAGTGGTTCAACCCTGGAGGCTCTATCCCTATATCTACATATTTCTACCTAATGACAGCAGTGTTAAGCAGTTCTGTGTTCCGCTTTGAAGAATATGGCAAGTACCTAAGACAAACTTATTCGAAGCGATTCAATTTAGTCCTCAGGGTTAGCCGTGTTTTTTGATATATTATTTGAAAGTAGCAGACGAGCATGCAGTCCACCTGATGGTAAGTAGCTACTGCCGCCCATGGACATGTAATCAACCCCAGATATGATTAGATTTCTAGCTGAGTTCGGCCACAGACGCGCCGCTACCCCTGAGGAGTAAGCTGGAATGCCTTAAAAAGCATGTCTCTCTTACCAAACCTTTTAAACCAGAACACGGCAGCGCTTAACACTGCTATTATAAGGCAGAAATAGGTGTGGCGGTGGTGCCACCGGAGTCGAACCATAGAGGGTTCTACCACCTTCATGTACCTGTATCTGTGGCTACTCTTAAGTAGGATTCTAATTTTAACTGGGGTTCATTATGTCCATGGGTGCCACTAGCCACTTACCATCAGGTAGACAACATGTTTACGTTTACTACTCCTGTATTATAAAAAAGTAACTTATCACATTTTAAGTAAGTCAATTATCAAAATTGTCAAGTAATTTGTCCCTATTCGCGTTGGAGGCTAGCAGCCCTGCGGGGCGCGCCGCCCACGCCTTCCCCCGCAGGTTAATAACGATTATTAATATAGTTTATAGTCGTTAGCTGCGAATGAGCTGCCAACTTGTCTAATATCGTCGCGCGCAAATAACCGCGGTCGCACGCCCAACTACAGGCGCCCGACACGTATACACGCATGGACTAAACTAATGTTACATCGAGAGTTATATGTTATAGTGTGTATTATTTTGAGGATCCATATTCGACTCTCAATGACTTTACAAATATACGAAACTTATATTACCCTTGTATTAGCTCGAAAAACATTACCTTCCAGACTTATTATCATAATATATTACATATATTAACTGTGGAGGGTAAGATATTTTTCGAACATTTGAATGTATGCCAGTAAGTATTACAAACATACATACAAACATATGTATGTGTCATTCTTTGGTAAATCCTACAGACCAAACGGATTTTAAACGTGTGAGGTATTAATGCTTTCGTCTTTAGGAGGTGAAAAAGTCTATATTATTAAGAATACTAGATATATGTGATCAGTCACAGATGCGTTCCTGCTTTTTATAACTAAATTGGGATAAAGTGAACAGTGCCCTCTATCCTAAATTCTTGTAAAACATAAACAAAGATGGACACATAAATACTGAACTGAATGATTGATTTGTCTTTACCATTGGATTTCATAATTAAACTGTTCAACTGAAAATCAAATTAGAACTTTCTACACTGCAGTTAGTAGTCAGTGTAATTAGTATGTAGTTTCTACGCTGCATTTATTGTAATACCTACTACATATAAAATTGTAAGTTTTACAATGTGCCCACTTTGTCAACCGACCCCCAGCCTACAACCAACACAGCTCTCCGCTGCCGTATATTAAACGTTCTGCAGATATTTCAATTATTCCTCCAGTTTCCACTCTTCTCTCGTTACAACTAACTCAATTACTTTAGTAATTTGATAACGTTTTAATCAATAATGAGTTAAGGAACTATATTTATTTGAAAAATGGCTCATTTTTACTTCAAGGTAATACCGCACTTGTTTCTTTCATGATCTTCACATGTTGTGGGGCTAAAATACTATGAAATTTGAATTAATTAATGAAAATGAAAATGAAACACCACTGTCAACTTTTATAATATAGGAGTAGCGGAAGAGCATGCAGTGGACTTGATGGCTACTGCCGCCCATGGACATTTGTAACGAACCTCAGGTATGATGAGATTTTTATGACAACAGATGCGCCGCTTCCTGTGAGGATAGAGCTGAAACTCAGAAATGTTACAGGTCTCAGGTCAGGTAATCAGAAAAGTTTAATGCGCACGTAACTCAGAAAAGTCACAGGTGCGTGCTTGGGATTTGAACCCGAGGCCGAGTTTCTACTACGCTGTCACTGCTTATTACTCCAATCGTGTATAATAAAAATTAAAGTTAAATGCACGGTTATCTCATGCGTTAAAAACACACCATCAGGTTTGTATCAAAACATTCTATATAAACATATTTTGTCTGTCTTATAACTATGTGTGTTGGAAAGGTCCAGTAACCACCAAGTATATTAGTGGATCAAAGGTCCGCCCGACGAACTATCAACATGAGGCTCCGGCGGCCTTTGAGCCGCACAAATTGATGACAAATTGGCTCCTGTTTACCCTATCCTGTACTAGCTGAAGGTTGTATGGAGCAATCATGTGGAAACTGTCTGGAGTTTCGTCGAAATGTTGACTTAAGATAGTAGCTTTTACATAGCTAAATTTTACATATAACATTCTCGTGTCACAATGTTCGTTCCCGTACTCCTCCGAAACGGCGTGACCGATTCTCATGAAATTTTGTAAGCATATTGAGTAGGTTTGAGAATCCGCCAACATCTATTTTGATACTCATTATATGGCAAAACAACGTTTGCTGGATCAGCTAGTATTATTTATATATTTAAATATTACTTTGTGGGAACATAAATAGCGAAGCTAAAATTTTCTATTTACTTAAAAATTTATTAAAATAAATCGACAAGCGAAGCCCGTTTATGATAGTAGTTTACTAGCGAGTGTTTTTTGTTTTGCATTTTTCGCCACCATTTATGTTCCCACAACTTAATAGACGATGAAATGACACAGAATAAGAAGGTAGGAAGGTTTCCAAGTGAATAGAACCCTTCATGGTTCCACTGAGGTGATTTAACCTCATGCCAGTATTTTCTATATCAAACGTTAATATTCTGTTTAAAGGCTAAGGTAAGGTCTCACTAAAAGTAACGAAGGTTCTCCTTTCGACTTTAGATGCACCACCGCCACATCTATTTCTAGCTTATAACGTCAATGTTAAGCACTCAGTCTTAAAGGGTAGCAATGCATCTGTGACCGACTTCAATTAGAAATCTAATACTCTCGAAGGCTGAGTATGGTTGGTCTATGGACGGTAGTAACCACATAGCATCAGGTGGACTTTATTACCCCAATATTATATAAAAAATATCTTGGTAGTAACCATGTACAGCGGTGACCACTTAACAGTGGAAATGCTCACTTGGTTGGTTTCTAATACTTCGAATAATACGTAAACTCTACAGTAGAGTAGGGCCAATTAATAAGGGATCGTGTGTACTCTACCAAGCTCCGAGCTCGCTACACAGTTCAACTATTTCGGTTGTGAGTGTGGGTATTAGCCGCCGTGTTGCTAAATTGATGTAATTAACATCGACATTCGCGAATATCTGATTTACTGTTTAGCATTGGTATGGTGTAATTAGGTATCGGAATTACCCTTATAACTGTTTTGGAAGACATTGAAATAGGAAACGAACGAGAGAAATTTCAAAGCAAATCCATGCATAGGTCAGCCTTCTACGATTCACCGTTGAACATAGGCCTCCTATAATTAGGAAAATCCATTTTAATCTTTGAATCTAGCGTTTCCGCCGTTCTCTACAGATTTTCGGTCCACGGCCGACAAATTATTGTTCTCAAACCACATCGTTTGTTTAATACGTTACTACAAGTAGCTGTTATTTCACTAACGCAAAACTCCAGTTGTAAGCTATCATTATGTTTGCGATAACAGTACGATATTTAAATCCGGTATTTCACTTCACTCGGCACTATCCGTCAAACGAGAATTAAAGCGTGCCTCCACAAAGACTGCTTTCAAGACTTCCGCCGTCGTTAATACTGGAACGCCGATTTATATTAAAGATTTATACGTTAACATATCATATTGTTTACCGTTTCAAGACACTGATGTATTAAAAGTGATTCATTTTATTTTTTCATCCAACATCGAACACAACAAGTACTTAGTTTAAAAAGTAGTTTAAAAAGATTGGAGTTTAAAATGAGGAGAGTTTATAGAAAAGTGAAGTCTTCTTCTTCTTACCAACGTAGATTGAAGGGTGTGATGGTACAACCGTACAATTCCCTAAGGTTTTTCAACCATGAGTGCAAGCTTCCAACTACCACTTCTTTTCCCTGTGATCTTTCCTTGGATAATCAATTGGAGTACTCTAAATTTCATGTTTTATGACGTAACAATGACTTAAAAAGAGTATTTTAAATGGCAACTTATCGCTACTGCCTATGGAACAATACCATATGAAATATTGTTCTATCTAAAGCCGGTCAGAGCTCTGTGGTTGCTGATAAAAGCCTACCGTAAAACAAATGTAAGGACTACTTCATATTAGAAATAGATGTGGGGTAACTATACTAACTTTTAAAAACTATAATAATGTGCGGGAAAATTTCTAAGACTCTCTCAACTAGGGACCCTTGAATTGGTCTCGTTTGTTATCAATAAGCAGAAAACACGAAAAGGACGCAAAACTTTTTCTGACCCAAAATATCAGTAATCGCATGAATTATGTTGTTTGGTCGATGCCAAAGCTCAATACTATAAGTAGGACTCTTTTTTGTCAATTTTTATAGATATAAGTAGCAAACCGGTCAAGACTTTATTTCATATCGACGTTCGCATTGCTGCCTAAAATAACTTCAAACAACTGGAATGCCGTTTTTTCCCTTTGGGACAGAACCCTAAAAATAGCAGAAGTGTTGATGATAATGAAGACATAAATAATTTATATATTCGTCAAAAGCTTGTATGTAACACGACACGGTCGAGAAAGTAAAAGGGTGCTGGAACTTCGCCTTTGAACATTAATTTGCATGATATTATATTTTTACTTTCTTCATATGGTTACACGACGAAATACCTATTTAGTCGACAGTTCCTGAAAAAAATCCACAAAGTTTTCTTCTGGGTATTTGCAAAATATATTTTCTACTCGCTTTTATAAAATCCTGCAGACATAATCCTAGCTTATTGCCTAAAGGGTTTCATGACAATTATCGATACCACAGAGAAAGTTTACACCTGCCTATGTAATGTGAAATAAATAACACGGCTTTAGAAA
Organism: Chioides albofasciatus; assembly: GCA_018248315.1. NCBI lineage: Eukaryota > Metazoa > Arthropoda > Insecta > Lepidoptera > Hesperiidae > Chioides > Chioides albofasciatus. The sequence goes on from DWIJ01000178.1 coordinate 10,495, forward strand.
AAAATATCGATAAAGATCAAAGAGTTTAAATATGTGGGACTATAAAATGTTAGCAAGGTTTTCATATAAAAACTTTCTTCACTGAAAACATCTCGGATTGATTGATGCTTGACATATTTTGAAGGTGCTAAAACCCTTCACATCTCGACTTCCTCATGTTCTGCTTTGAAGGGTGTTTAATACTTATTCGAGGCACTTAAACTTAGTCCTCAGGGACTACTCATCTATGGCTAATCTCAGATAGGAGTGCAGTCCTTATTGTGGTGGATTAAAAATGCCATGGACGGCAGTAGCCACTCAGCGTCAGGTGGACTGGATGCTCGATTAAATTTCCATAGAAGTAATAAAAAAAAACTGGGACTTTTAGCCTTATCGTCAGAGTCACAGTAAAAAGTCGTGTATAATCATAAGCTGGTTTTGAGCTGAAATATAAATGAGAATGTGAATTAATTTGTTTGTTTGTACGCTACACTTTCATGTCTTAACTATACAACCGATTGTCATGAAATTTTGTACATATGTTGTCAGAGGTTCAGAAAAGGACATAGGTTACTTTTTATCCCAAAATAGGAGCATTCACGAGGGCTACATACATACACGAGCAAAGCCGTGAGTTAAAGCCAGTACACAAATGTAAATAAAGTCAATAACTTACTTAGTTCATCTTCGATTCTCGCGTCAATTTCTATGGAGAATTTAACAAGCTCATTTTACGGTGCTTTTACGATGATGAATTATGATAAGGGTGGATTTTTGGCACGACCAAATACATTTAGTAGCTTGCAGCTCGTTAACCTACTTATTTGGAATAGTGCTTTTGTAGAAGCTGTTCTGGAAGATTGTGTCGTGCGATGTCAAATAAAGTATGATGTTACGTCAAGTGGGGTATCAAGTGGCCTCAAGGTGAACTTTCTCGAGCTGTTTACTTTATTATTAGCTATTGTAAACATGAACTGTGTTGTGGAAACAAGATCTATATATTTGGAAGATAGGGCCAGTGAGAGCCAAGTTAGACCAGGGAGATTAGGTTAGCGTGAAGGAGTTCTACGATTTGGTGGAGGGATGTGGATGCCGACTTGGGTAGAAAATAACATGAGGGACCCACTAGTCTACCGCGCTGGCTGTTGGTAAACTACACGCATTCTTGAGAAGTGTTTTTAATTCTTAGGGGTGCAGTTTTCCTCACGATGTTTTCCTTCGCCGTTTAAGCAAATGATTTAAAAATTCAGAGGTGCCTGGGACTTAAACCTCGAAGAAATTCGGTAGCCAATTTTTATAACAAGATTTTCAACAATATTAGCAATACCTCTACTTATCAAAAAATTGATACGTAAAAACGTCATACATTAAAATTGACATTAAATGTATTCCAGCAAAATATTGTTAATGGAACATCTATAGAAGTCGGTTCGTAGCAAGTGTGTTATTTGCACAAATTTGTCCTTATCATTCACCGCGACAAGGAAAACATATTGCGAAAATATATCTGAATTGGGAATCGTTTCGCGTCGAAGATTGCGAAACCATATCACATCTGTCTGTCAAGCAAATTGCGTGAAATATTAGATGTGTTTTTCGATAAAATTCTTTACGCGGTGTGCCTTTAATGAACACGACGTGACTGAAAAAAATCTGATAATTTCGAATGAAACTACTATTATTATAAATTATTTGACACGTGAACGTTTTGATACCTCACATACACAGAAAATGTAGATACGTGTAAATAATATTTTGTGTATCTATAGATACTAATATTACAAAAAGGAAAGATTTAATTTTTTTGTTTATTTGTTTGAATTGAACAGGCTCCGAGCCTAATGGAAAAATACTTATACCATTAGAATCCTAAATTATCTTTGATGAAAATAGGCTATATTTAATACAAGAAAAAAAGGGATTCGCGAGAAAATTCGATAATGTAACCAAACGGGCGAAGCCGCGGGTTCCGCTCGTATGTAATAAACATGTACCTAAATTTAAGGGATAATATTATTTTATTCGATTCAGATATTAAAAGTAATAACCACTAAAGTCAAGATAAACTAAATGCAATTATATTCATGTTAACCACAATATACTCGTAATTTTAAATATGGTAACACTCTCCATAGATCGAAGCATAGACCATGGACCATAGACCGCATAGACCATAAAACATAGACCGCTTTAAAACAACTACTTTCTTAATACAGTAACACAAGAATAGGGTCTAAAGTAGAGTCTTCATAGATACATAGTACTAAGGTGGATATTAAAATAGGTGGATATTAACTAGGAGGCACGGTACTGTACATGTTGGCGCGTAGGTTCGCACGTTGTAACGCTGAAGTGAAGGTTACCTTGTTTAAAGCGTTCTGTCAAACTTTTTACACGTGCAGCTTATGGGCCAAATGTACTAAAGCATCGCTGAGTGCCCTACGCGTCCAATATAATAATGGGTTTAGGATGCTATTGGGGCTGCCTCGGTTTTGTAGCGCATCTGGTATGTTCGCTGAGGCTCGTGTTGATAGTTTTCAAACTATATTACGTAAACGCGTAGCCTCAGTGATGCAGAGAGTGCGGGACAGCAACAATGGGATCCTAAATACCATACTAGACAAAGTGGACTGTCCGATTGTAAGGCACTGGAATGCATGCCACATGAAGTCCAGAGCCTTAGTATTTAATATCAAATAATGTAATTTAGGAGTATTTAATTTGTATTGTAATTTTTA